>OV651819.1:45595245-45857745 GCA_927349885.1 Psylliodes chrysocephalus
GAATCAGTTATAAGCAGTTAGCAGCTAGTCTACACGCATACGTCTAGTCGCACGCACACAAACATCGTGCCGAAGTCTGCCGAACTGAAACGATGCACGGCTTTCAACGCCGCACCGCTGTGCCGGTCGGTGTGGGGGGGGTGTTAGGTTTATTTTCGTTACGGAATTTCTTTTTCGATTTTACGATTTTTTTGATTTTTCCATTTTTTTGATTTTTCGAAATTTCGGTTTTTCGATTTTTCGAGGGTGTTAGGTTTATTTTCGTTACGGAATTTCTTGATTCGGTCGCCGCGCTCGAAGCCAGCGATAAAAGCTATGCAATAGCTTAAAAATATTAGTTTATAAATCAATGAACATTTGATAAGATACAACCCGCAAAGTTTATTGAGTAAATAAGATATTTTTCACTGACTTACTAAAACTACATAAACTTTGATTGAATATATCAATATGTGGCCTAATTTTGTTTAATTCCCTACTAAGGTTGCCACCTTTTTGAAAAGTGAATAAAGGACTACGATGCTGACAGGGGCTCCGGTATACAAAAAGTCCTCATCCTTCTACTGAACTTCCAAAAGTCGCCGAATAAAAAAAAATCCTCGTAATTTAACCGAGCTTCTAAAAAAAACATGTCCCTTTCAAAGATATGTGCTGCAAAAAAAACGACATTTGCCGTAAAAAAGGACATTTTTTAAGCTTTAAAAAGTCACAAGGACATTTTGCTTCAGAAAAGGACTGTCCTTTTCAAAAAAGGACAGGTGGCAACCCTATTCCCCAGTAGTATGTAAAGTGCCGCTCCTGTCTCAAGTTCGATCTCAAATCGAGCACTTACAGTTTTAGTATATAAAAACAGAATTTGAAGAAATCCTGGTATCGAAAACGAAGGTTGAGAGAGAGTTGAAGTTCAAAGAATATTGATAATGAAGATAAGCTGAAATATGAAGAATTTGATATAAACTCAAGAAAAGTCTATGTCGTGCATGTGCTTATCATTCTTTAGATTGATAAAGCCTTTATAAGTTATATTAGTAGAGTTTTCGTTTAATTTTTTTAAATCGTGTTTATTTATAAGTTTAGTATATCTATCAGGTAAAGTAATTTTGAATGTATCATCTAAAACACAAATAATTTTTGTACCAAATTTGGTATCTAAAATTTCAAAATCAGTAGCCTTAAATTTTTTATTCAGTTCAAGCTCAGTTAGTTTTACAAACTCGTATGAGCGGTTTAGTTTTTTGAATAGCGATTCCATTTTGCTTTATGTTTATAAGAGAAAAAATTTAAGAAAGTAAACGTATATAAATAAAAGAAAATATTTAGATTCTTACTTTCTGTTTTTATATACTAAAACTGCACGTGCTCGATTTGAGATCGAACTTGAGACAGGAGCGGCACTTTACATACTACTTTCCCCAGACAGCACACCAAATCCTTTGGATATCTACTGCACATCCCAATATCCACTGAATGTCCAGTCCATGATGGATATCTATTTTGTATCCATGATATGTAATTTATAGACATGCAAATGTCCATAAATAATAGTAATTATATAGCAAATTACGCTATTGTGTTCGCCATTGTGGCTAATAGTACCGTTCAGATATTTAAAATTAATTTTTTTAAGGTGTAATTAATATCCCATGGACATCCACTAAATATATCAAAGTCTAGGCGCGAACGCAAACCATCGTGGATATCCACTAAGGCAGGTACAGATCTGAGCACGTACGCGTATGAGGCAAGCCGAGGCCGAATTGAATGCCTCGTGCGGCGCATTTTGTATACACAAATGGTGGACGCCCGAGGCGCTGTTCGCCACTGATCCAGTAAATTCGCGAGCACGCAACCGTATACCCAGAACATTCGTAAAATTAAAACAAAAATGAAGGATGAGGATGGCGTCGCGGAGTTGAGTGCATGTTTTATTATTTTATCCGACACATTAAAGAAAAAAGGAGAGACAAAAATTGATGGTCGATTTTCTGACAAGGATATTCTTTTTATGGTGTTGTAATAGAATTGGCGCTTTGCTCTCTTAAGATATCATGCTGATTATTTAAATCCAGGAGAAATAAAACGTTTTCCTGGCTCCACTTCATGCAAAATAAATTCCTAACACTCGCTATAATTAATCTGTACGATGCTGTATGGTACAAATTCCCCGTCCAGACTGAGCACGTACTGTGCATTGCCTCCCTTTGATGTACCGCCAACAAACGGATCGCGGCGAGGCCGTACGGCATACACAGCGAGGCAATTTGCCGCGCCTCGGAAGCCCGTCTACATCTGCATGCTCATGCATCCTCAGCTTGCCTCATACGCGTACGTGCTCAGATCTGTACCCGCCTTAAGATGATTTTGCTTACTAAGTATAGATGGCGATACCACTTTCGCATCTACTCATGCTCGACCCGCCGTAATTGAGTTCGATCGAAATTTGTGTCCTAATCAGACTCCATTGGAGACTGGAGTCGAGAATTTCCATTTATTGCTGAAGAGTCCTAATAAGGATGACTTTCTCCTTAGTGGGCAAAATCAAAGGCAGAGTGTTGAAAATATTTTGAGTGTTGAAAATATTTTTTATCTCTGCTATTTTCTTTCGACGTTATTCAATAATCATTGGTTACTTATGAACCTCTACTAAAGATACCCATAAAATATTTTGCTGAATATCCGAATATCTTCTATATCCTGGGATATAGACGGACATTTGGTTGGATATCCATATTGGATATATTGAATATCCACAAAATATATTATGTGGATATCTCTGGAATTTCTTGTATTTTCTGGAAGATACCCAGTAGATATTTTGCTGGATATCCATTAGGATATCTTCTATATTCTGGATATAGACGGACATTTGGATATCCATATTAGATCCACGGAATATTTCTGATATCCTGTGGATATATTGGATATCCACAAAAGATATTCTGTGGATCTCTGGGATTTGGTGTGTTGTCTGGGTCCCTACACATGATATGTAAAGGCGGTTTTAACATGATACTAGTACTTACAGTGGGTATGCAGAAAATATTTTTGGATCTGGTATTTAAGGGAACAAAAATTTAATTGGTATAATAAATGACAACAATATTTTCAATAAATCTATCGCTACAGGTGAGTTTCCAGATTATTGGAAACTGTCTTATGTTGCCCCAATATACAAATCGGGTAGCAAGTCAGACGTCAAAAATTACCGACCTATATCTATTCTCAGTACTATACCTAAGGTTTTTGAGAACATTATAACAGACTTCCTTACCTATGACTGCTCTGGCATCATAACGGATCATCAATATGGTTTTTGTGCTGGGAAATCGACTAAATTAAATATAGTTACCTACGTCGACTTCCTGTCGGAAGCTTTGGAGATGGGTTGCCAGATTGATTCTGTGTACACTGACTTTTCTAAGGCTTTTGACAGGGTTAACCATTCTCTCTTACTTCAAAAACTCGATAAATATGGTATAAATAGGGTCTTACTGCAATGGATTAGTAGCTATCTTACGAACAGAACTCAAATGGTTAGAGCAAACCATTACTATTCTAACTCATTTCAAGTTACCTCAGGTGTTCCTCAAGGATCACACCTTGGTCCCTTATTATTCAACTTATTTATAAATGACATTCGTTGTTTTCAGCATGGCAAAGCACTATTGTTTGCAGATGATTTAAACGTTTTCCTAACTATTAAAACCATATATGATGCCCTCTGGCTTCAGTCTGACCTTGATTATCTATCAAACTGGTGTTCCTTAATGGCATGGATTTGAATGCTATAAAGTGCCATGTCATGCGCTTTTATCGATCCCATGTACCAACTATTACTTTTGATTATAACTTAAATGGTCATATCTTGGAGTCTGTTAATCAAATTAAAGACCTTGGAGTTATTCTAGATCCCACTTTAAGCTTCAATCAACACATACCTAAGGCTATCCACAAATCCATGAAAATGTTAGGTTTTATCAAAAGGCTAACACATGATTTTACTGACACAATTGCAATTAAAGTCCTTTATTGTTTACTAGTCCGACCTCACCTAGATTATTGCTCTTCTGTCTGGTCTCCACATTACATAACTCACAGCAGAAACATAGAAAATGTGCAACATAAATTTCTTAGATACATAGCCTATAAATTGGGTGTCCCTTGCGAGTATGATTTGATAGAGAATTTTCTAAACATCCCCTCTTTGGAAACTAGGAGGAAACAGAGAGACCTGACATTACTTTTTAAAATTATCAATGGCAGATGCAGCTGTACTGAACTTCTAAAGCCTTGGTTTCTTTGAACACTCCGTCGCGGTGAGCGGACAGTCCGTCAACCGCTGAGGACAGCAATTTTCGCCCGAGGTGGTTTGTTAAAAAATATAGAAAATGATACTTTCTCTAGGTCTGTACGTGCTGTTTATGTATTATGAATGTAAACGAAAGGTACTAAAATGGATGCAAATAAATTGTTTGCGTTGTTATTATTGTTGGAAGAGGAAGAACAAGAGGAACTGGCAATTGCAACCGTCAAAGTTTCCAATAAGCCAGTGGATGAGTTGTTTTTGTGTCGCGATATAGAAGGTGCCTTTAATATCATTGTGCAGCTGAGGTTTTTTGGAAATGAAACCAAATTTAGGGAGTATTTTAGACTTTCTACAGATCTTTTTGAATTCGTGTTGAGTTTTATAAAGGACATAATTTCCAAGAAATCTAAAAATAAAGTCATGATGTCATTTGTATGTGTGAATTTGTCACCCATTGTTTTAAAATTAATAACAATATAGTCTCCGCACACGCCGACGATTCCGCTGATATCAAACTCAACAGATATCAACCGACTCTTCGCGACAAATCAGCGGCATGACGCCGTCCTGCTCAGCTAAGTGGATTCAAGAAAACCATTCCCATTTAAATACTCTGGTTGGATAAAATCGTCAAAACGCGACGGTTGACGGACTGTCCGCTCACCGCGACGAAGTGTTCAAAGAAACCAAGGCATAACAAAAATAAATCTTTATGTTCCAACTCGTTCAACTCGACAGCAACAAACATTTTAGATCTTTTCCTTTGCATCGAAAGTGTAGCACTGAGCTACACCACTTCTGAAAATATCGTTCCATTTATACAAATTGTATGGATGGAACGACATTTTCAGAAGTAACGTAGCTCAGTGCTACACTGTCGATGCAAAGGAAAAGACCTTTTATGTACCTTTTTATCGTTTAAACCTTAATTTTAGCAGCTGTATTCCAAGAATGTTAAGATTAGCCAACACTCATAACGATCTTGAGATATTTAACACCCCCTTTCATAAATTTATAAAGAAATTACTTAGTACTGAGCTTTAATTTTTGATCTTTAATTTTTAATGTTTAATGTAAATATTTTATTCAACCTTATTGTCTTTTGTCTTTTAAATCTTTTAAATTCTTAACCTATTTTATGAATTATACTACGATTGTATTTCAGCGCCATATATTATTTCACTACATTTTAATTATAATTTTAAAATTCTAATTTATTTCTCAAATGGGCTTGCCCGTAAATAAATACCATTAATCAACTTGTACAAGAAAGTTAAAGATATATAAACTCGTCTATCCTTGCAAGTTGGTAAGTTGAACCTTTGAAGTAGCCGAGTGTGATTGAATCGATGGGTAGGATACACTCCATCAATCTTAAAAGCCCATATATTTGACAAATTTATGCAGTATTTTTTTTAAATGTTTAATATGAGCTTCATAATAAGGATTCCAGATTAGACATCCATACTTTAATTTGGATCTTATGTAATGGAAGTATAGTAGTTTAGTTGTAGTAGCATTTTTGAACGATTTATGAATCCCAGCAGTTTTGTGGCAGAAGCAGGAATAGCTGCAAGATGTGAGTTGAATGACATTTTGGAATCGAATGTAATCCCTAGATCTTTGAAATTTGAGACGCGAGAAGTGACATAGATTGAATTTAAAAGTTATAGATAAAAAAAGCATGCTTTAAGGAATATGACGCAACCTTATATTTTTTTACATTAAGTGGTAGTCTGTTTTCATTACACCATTGATCGAGGGCAATTAAATCATCTTGCAGGTGATGGCTATCGTCATTTCAAGTAATGTTTTTAAATATTTTTAGATTATCGGCAATTAAAAGTGTATTACATTTGAGAACAGAAACAATATCGTTGATAAATGGCGAAAATATCAGGGAGCAAGATTATTTCCCAGTGGAGCCCCACTTGTATCTTCGAATAGAAAAGATTTAAAGTCATTCAACTCAACGTATTGCAATCTTCCCTTGAGGTATGAAAAAATAAAAGCAACGAGTTGTCTGTCAAACCCTAGCTTTAATAATGTTTTTGCCAATATTAATTGGTCTAGGCGGTCAAAAGCCTTTGAGAAATCTGTATAAATTATATCAACTTGTTGATGATGGTCTAATGCAGTAGTAGTAAAATTAGTAAGGCAAGATAGATTAGTGATGGTACTCCGCGAACCAAAGAAACCGTGTTGGTAAGGATTAATTAAAAATTTTACTTGTGAATATGTCTTTCTCTGATAATGTAATAATTGAAATGTCGAGTAGGTCATCACTATTGGCAGGATATATATTTGTACTACTCAGTGGCGGTTTGCCCGTAAGGACACTTGGGCACGTGCCCTAGTATAATAAACCCAAAAAAAATAACTTACATATTTTATGTTTTCCTCAATGCCTATTATTATTTTATCTAATATTCAGCGCAACCCGCGTTGGCACGACACTGGACGACCGGGCGTTGAGCGACGTTCCGAGAATTCCTAAATTAGATGGGCACAGTAAATGTGTGCCTCTGTTGTTTCCTCTCTCATTATGATGCGAAAAACAAGGACAACGACAATATCGCTTAGCAAGAGATGAACACATGCGATGGGTTATACGTCACAAGCAGGGCGCTGTCCTCATCGTGACGTGCTTTATCCATGGCACATATTACCTAAACCAGATCACAATGACCAGATACGAATACGAATGTACGCAGCGGCATCTTTACCGGCTCCCTCACAAAGGCGATGTGGGTTTCGGATTAAGGTGCGCGTTTGTTGGACCATGATAATAATTTATTTATTGTTATTACGAAACCATTGGAATAGTTAAGAAATAAAACTATGATGAAAAAAAAATCAATAATATTTATAAATGGGACAAAATTTAATTTTTCTTTTGTTTTTTTCTGACGAAGTGCTGATTTAAATGCGTTCGAACATGTTTGGGATAAGATGGAGAGACGTTTACGGAGCCTAGTGTCGGCTCCCAGAAAGTGTAGAAAGCTTTGCGACATACTGGTGCAGGAATGGAAATGAGATACAAAATATGATTTAAATCATGACTCGTCGGTTGCGAGCTGTTATCACTGCCAGAGGAAGGAATACTCGCTACTGAATTCCTTAAAATTTCTTTTTTTTTTTAACTAAAAGCATATCAAATAAAAAAATTTAATATTTTTAATAAACTCTAAACAAAATAACAAAAAGTTGTTTTTTATTTGAATGTGTTAAAAAACGTCGTTTTTCGGAAAGAAAATATAGTCGAAAAGTAGAACTTTTGTATCTACTCCATAAAATAGTTTATCGGACAAGGCCTCTAAAATTAAGTGCACAAAGTGTTGTATACCGATTAGAATTGTCAAATCTGAGGTAGGTTCTTTCAAATACCATTTTTGATTTTTTGGAATTAAATTCACAGACGCCAAATTTGCCGTGTCTCTAATTTCTGGGGGCGTGTCTGTAATGAATTCTTCGTCAATACGTGGTCAATACTCATTTTTGTAACTTTTTTTTGACACCATTTTTTAATAAACTAGGTAATTAAATTAAGTTGACATGAGCACAGTGACACGACAGAAATTGTTCAATTGCTGTCATAGCCAACTCAGTTAAGGAAAAATTATTGGAAATAATATCATTTCAGATTTAATTTTCTATATATTTCTTAATATCTAAGTACATTCAAATAAAAAACAATGAATGAAACACGGACGAAAAGTTATTTTTTTCGGACTCCTACGAGTTGCCAGGCTCGACTACTTCCCGCCTGGCAAGCTCTCGTAGTCGCCCGAAAAACTCAACATTTCGTCCCCGTAATATAAACTACTATTATTCAAGCAATTACTTATGACAAAATCATCGCACAAGGTTAATAAAATATGTTACAAGGTGAGTCTAATTTTATGCTCGGCACTGGAATTTTTTATGTCCATCTGAAGCTGTGTCGCCCGAGTAACGGATCGTGTCGACGTCATTCGTAAGCGTGTATTCTCAAGGGGTAGAGACAAAGAGTTTTTAGAGCTATCTAAAAGGTACAGCCAAATGATTTGCCAACAGGAATGTGTTATCAGACATCTCCCTCATTAAAGTTCTGTCTCAACATGTCATGCTACTTCTACATTCTCGCGAAAACAACTTGGTGATGTGTTCATTGATAGTTTCATGAGACAAACATATAATACGTTAACTTTCCAATACTGACTCAAGAGCCAAAATGTTGGGGGTTCACAATGACAGAATATAGATCTTAGTACAGATTTAGATAAAAAAGTTTCAGTATTTTAGAAAGGTATATTATAAACACTGAATTATTTTTTTCAATGAAATAGACATAAATACAGCATACTTTGCTATCCCACTACCCGTAGAGGGCGTCTACGAAGTTATGCGACAAAAAAGAGGCCAATACCAAACTATATTTGAATTTAATTTACTTACTGTAAAGCCTTTCCAGATATCCTGCATCATTTTGAGCAATATTTCTTATATCTTTTTCCCTTTTTAACAAATCTCTGTATTTCCCCGATAAACATTTTATAGTTTCTTCTTCTGTCACTTCTAACTCGCTAATAGCATTTAATAAGACTAAATCGTTCGCGAATTTTTGATGCTTTATAAATTTCTCTTCGATGGCTTTAAGAAGAAAACTTATAGATTCATCGCTTATAGCTAGAAAAAATATAAGTATTAAAAATGTATCCGTAAAGAAAAATTAGCTAAATAGAGGGTGGGGCAGATTAACAAACGATTTTAAAAAGTCTGTAAAAAAAGGAAATCAGGTTTTACAAATAAATTAATATATTTTGTTGAAGAGCATAAAAAAGCATTAACGATTTTATTTTTTAAAAATAACTTCGTTCAGGCGTACATATTCTTCCAATCGTGAGTTGATATTATTCATTACGTTCCGCAGCCAGTGTTGTTCCTAGGGATTTTTGAATTGTACAACTTTCAGTGTCAAAATTGTACACTTTTACTTTCGATTGTACAACCACTAATTAATTTTCTTCTTTTTTATTGACAGACTATGCCTACTACTTTCCCATGCTTAAAATTCTTCTTTTTTCCAGATTAAAATATATTTTTGATGTAAAACGGTGTACTGATTAGTCGCGAATGGCGCCAAATTTAAACTTTTATTTTTTTTATTAATTTTATTTAACAAATCGAAGACTTTTTGAGCGAAGAAAACCTTTTATATACCCGATTTTACATAAATATTTGACAATTTCAAATTGTACAACATTTCTGTCTTTTTTCAAAAGTGCGTACAACAGTACAACCACATAACTGATTGTACAACTTTTTGTACAATTGTACAACCAGGAACAACACTGTCCGCAGCATTGCCAGGGGAATTTGGTCCACTTTCTGTCCGATCCGTTTTTCAAGGCCTGAATTGTTTGTTGTGGATTATCTTTACTCCTCAAGTAACCTCACAAGAAATAAATATAGTTTAAAAAAAAACTAAAAAACACGCTTTGAGAGCATATCAAATTAAAAAGTTAAAAATAATTTTTTAAATAAGCTTAAAACAATAATAAATGGAAAATACTAGTATTATTGTGAAAAAAGCGTCGGGCGCTCGATGTACGAGAAATATGGACAAAGCGCCCCACGCTTTTTTCACAATAATACTAGTATTTTCCATTTATTATTGTTTTAAGCTTATTTAAAAAATTATTTTTAACTTTTTAGTTTGATATGCTCTAAAAGCGTGTTTTTTAGTTTTTTAAACTATATTTGAATCGGTGAGTGAAAGAACAATACATATCCAAAATGACTATTTTGAGAAAAACAAAAAAAACTGTTTTAAAGGAGAACTATGGGTTATTCGGCCTAATTATGTATTGTGAAATTATAGAATTTTTGTTAACCGATAATAATACGTACATAAATTTAAAAATAAAATTATGGAAAAAAATGATATTTGAAAAAAATGACTTGCAGTTATACTGTTCTTTCACTCAATTTAAAAAAAAATGCTTTAAATTTTTTTTGTAGCTTTATTGATTATTATTTAACAAACTTATTTGTATTTTTTTAATCAGAATCATCATTTTTGACTTTCCAAGAAATAATATATGGTAGTAAAACTCTAGGATTTCATCACTAAAGTAGAATAAAAGTATCTTTATATTAGCTATCTTCTTAACGTTAATGGGGACAACTTCTGAGTATGCCTTTTCTAATGGCGAGCATACACGTAACGGTCTACCGGAGAGGTCTACCTGTGCAGGTGTGCCTGCGCAGGTCGGCTTCATGTCGTAGCGTGCATGTCTACCTGTGCAGGCACACCTGCACAGACAAACCGTAGCGTGTATGCCCGCCATAAGGGTAACTGCAGATTGGCATTAGGTTTGATATCAGTCTAATGCGCTCCACACATAAAAGTTTGCGAGAGAAAACTGCCTATGAAGGCACTTGTAATAACATATCCAGAAGTTTTACCAGTGTATGTAAACTGGTTGTACTATGGAATGACAAAATTATCTTTTTGTTGATCAGCTGATTTAGAGGTTTTTTTTTATGAAATTGCGACCACCAGTTTTTGAAATCTGTGTCAAATTTGTCTACGAAACGACATGGCTACTGAGTGAAAAAACAGTACATGTTCCGTACTTGTACTGTTCTTTCACTCAACCGAAACTTGAACAAGCCCCCATCGCTCGTATGATGTTGGTCTGTGTATTATTCTTTCGCTATGTGATTGGCCTATGAATTTTAAACAATTTGTCTAGCTCAGTTAAAATTACCGTTTTTGGCACTTGTACTGTTCTTTCACTCACCGATTCATTTATTTTTCACTTTTTAGTTCGATGTATTATAAAAGCGTGTTTTTTAGTTTTTTTAAACTTTATTTATATTTTACTTTTTAGTTCGATTAATTATTAAAAAAAAAAATTTGTAAGTTGAAATTGCTGAAAAAAACAATTATTTTTTTTTTTGAGCCGTGGACGGGATTATTAGAACCCATGATCGGTGAGTCTGGCGATCGACGACCCGCGCCTTAGACCGCTCGACCAATTAACGAACTTGAGGTAGAGGGATATACTGACAGTAATAAGCCATTTGCTTTTAGTCCAAAGGAGAGTTACAAACATACATACAGGTGAAGCTAATAAAAGCGTGTTAAAAATAGCTTGTTGTGAAAAATAACACGCGCGCTGCTGAGTGGAATCGACCGCTCCACTGTTACTAACTAAATACCGTAGGGGCCAATCAGTGTTGCCAGGCCCTGTCAACCCAAAATCGGTAGAATTATCGAGAAAAATCGATAGATCTCAGCAAAAACGGTAGATTTCAAAAATCAAATGAAATTTGTAGAAAACAAAGTTTCTAATACTAAAAAGTAACATAAAAATTCTAAAACACACATTAACTAACATTTTTAAAAAAAGAAAAACTTAAAAATTAAATTTTAATCGTAGAAAATAAAAAACAAAACCCTTTATATACCTAATTAATATTTTTAAAATAATAAAAAAAAAAAACTAAATAATAATAAAATGACATTTTTTTACAAAATTTTAATATTAGAATACTGCAAACAAAACTATGGAATTAGGAATTATCTTTTATTTTCTAAAATTCCCTATTTATAACTTCGTTGCTTGTGATTCCCCGATACCCGATTGCTAGTGTATTTTCCCCTAGTAAGTGTTGTCCGTCCGCGCCGCAGATAGAATTAAAATTCTAACGAGAATATAATAGCTTCGTTCGCGGTAACAATCCTGAACTGATTCAGAATTAATAATTCATACTGTGAGCGCATGCTCGAATCATTATCAATTCTAAATTTTTACCGCGCGCGCAATCCCTATTATATCTCGGTATTTCAGGTATAGACAAGCGGTCCAAACCCAATAATTATTTCACCGCGAACGCAGAATAGAACCAATAGTTCAGTTCTTTTTGTTCCGCAAACGCTTTTTAACTACTGCGCCTGCGAAATCGTTACTGTTAGTAATAATTCGGTTCAGGATTGTTACCGCGAACAAAGCTAATATTAGGCAATTAGGACGGGCGTGCGTAGAGTGTGTTGCATGAAAGGACATATCAATGTCAGAATTAAGGCCAAGTTCATCGGGTTGTCAATGAAAAGTGACGGCTACTTTTTTATTACAAAAAATACAGCCCTGAACGATAATATTTTCAGAAATTGTTTTTGAAAATGAGTTCAGAGTACGGTTAAGAATGGTGGAAAGTTTACAGTTTGTTTTACTTTTAATGCATAATATTTTAATAAGTGATATTTAACAACTATTTAAAAATTATGGACTTTTCATAATTTTTATTAGTATTTAAAAGATAAAACGTAAAATACACTATTTTATTTTTCGCTTATTATGTCAGGAAACTTGTGTTAAAATTTAAAAATGTACTGTCGATTAGGTGGCGTCAATTTGCAACCGTGCTAATTCGAGACATACGTTTTATTAAACTCATCGTGTTACGTATTTGTTGACATTAAGAGATAGAAATTTAAAGTGACGTCTTGTATTACTTCAAATTAAAAATCGTTTTTTAACCTAAGAAAAAAGTTGAGTTAGGTCTTAAGAAAATTTGTCAAAAGGAATAGGTACTTTTTGGTACAAAATGCAATGTTAAGTGTAATAAAATCAAAGATTATTTGAAAAATCGGTAGATTGCCTAAAAATCGGTATATCGGTAGATTTTTATGGATTAATATAAAATCGGTAGATCTACCGATTAATCGGTAGCAATGGCATCACTGGGACCAATATACTAAATGCTAATATGCAGGAAAAGTGGCCGATAGCGGCCCTACCACCTCCTATCGATACGAGTTTTTTAAAATGGCTCGTTATTCTGCCCAATGCCATATTTTTTATATGGCGATGATGTATATTTACAATATCAGTTTGTGTTTGAAAGTTTTGTGCTAAATATTTTCTATAAGGCGAATCATAATGAACTTACAGGTGCTTAACTCAATTTTAATTTTCTTTTTGGTAGCTTCTAGAGTTAAATTCTCTTTTAAAATGGATATGATAGAAACGTTATCGGACTTAAATTCAGCTTCTCCTTTTCTAAAATTAATTGAACATTAACGATAATTCAGTTGGGATTTGAGGATAAAAGCTCACTGATAAGAACATTCTAATACGCTGTTTAATAAACTGGAACCGAACCAAAGGACCGTTTTTTCCGAAACTTGAGGTTTTTCAGGAACTTCTGGCAGACATTGGTTTAGCCAAGAGTTCATTTCTGCCAAGCTAAAGGATCCTTTCATAGTAAGTGTATTAAAAGGTCTAAAATAAATATATTAATGCATCTCATACGTAGTCCTGTCACTACAAACATTTATTTAAGTGACAAAAATAATAATAAACCATCGAGAAAAATCATAATTGGAGTTGGCTGTGAAATATACATGTTTTGGGTTAGTACTATGAAGACTAGAGGCGAATCGGCGTACTTAAAATACGGTCTCAAAAAACGCATGCCAATTGAGCTTTTATAATTAACCGCATGGGCGCTGGTACTGTATACGGTGTTCAAAATACATGGCTTCTTATGGGAATTATACATAATTTTGTCAAAATAATAAAAATTAACTTGTTTATAGCTAAATAAAGCACAGAACATACTGTTGTATTTATTTCTAAATAAGTTTTGCATGTTTTAATTGATAAATTATTTAATTTTATCTATATAAAATAGAAATTAAGTATGTATGACCAAATTTTGGGGTCCCATAGAAATTAAGTATGTGTGACCAAATTCGAAAAGGTTTCTTAAATGCTGAAATTTGATAAGTACAATTTTGTGGCAAATTTTTTTTTGAATTGAACCAATATATAGTTTTAAGATTAAAATAAAACACAATTAACAGATTTTTTATTGTTGTAATACAAGTATAAAGGGAAATTTGGGAATGTACATGGTATTACCTCATCCTTTAATTTTAGCTTTCCCCTTTTTATTTTGCTAACAGTACCATCAGTAAAAATAATCTCATAATATTTGATAATATCTTCTAAAAAGTATAGAACAGCATCATCTCTAGAACGTGCTTTATCGGCACTAGGAACGATATATTCTGCCACTGTTCTAAACGCTTAATATCCTATAAAAAAACATTTACAATGACAAAATTGCGGTCCAAAAAAAAATAACAGTGGCAACTCTTTATCTAACATTAAAACTCTATAAAAAATAATTTTTCTTTTCTAGTAAGTTAAATTTAATGCATAATTATTATTGTTTGTAAGTCAGCATCTATGACTGTAAAATTTTATATTATAGAAACTTGTAAATAAAATAAACTACACTTCGTAAGATACATATTGTGGCTAGTTTACAATAAATATTATATTTAGACATGAATACATTATTTTACTTACATTAGAAGCTTTAAAAAGACATTATATTGATTTCTTCTTCTTTTCTTTAGTTTTACATTTGATTTTTATCCTTTTTACAATCTGGAACGACGTAAATCTTGCTTTGATTTTTTGTCACTCATGTTACTTGTACTCAGGTACTTTTTTTCACATTATTTTGATTCTCTTCACCAATTTTTTAAAAAATCCCATCATTTTACATTGACTTAACATAGAAAATTGACACCGCTCTGCCAATTACAGTTAATTTCGCGAACTTTATAAAAAAGGACGGAAATTTGAAATTTGACCATTGCCGATTCGCCTCCTCTCTAGTCTTCATAGTTAGTACTTTAGTCACTTATACATAATGACATTTTATCCTTAAAATTGAACCTACATGTTTGTGTCAAATTTGTCAAAGCTTTAATTAAGAAAATTAAATTTAAAAAATGTTATTCAACACTACGACGGTATTAGTACTACAAAAAATAACTTTAACTTAAAAAAGACAAAATTTAGTAAAAAAAGTCAAAATTTTGAAAAAAAAGTTAAAATTTTGAGAAAAAATCAAAAAATAGAAAATTATACCTGTCATCTTTGCAAGAGTATTTAAAAGGGCGCTGCCACCTGTCACACACACACACACACACACACACACACACACACACACACACACACACACACACACACACACACACACACACACACACACACACACACGCACGCACGCACGCACGCACGCACGCACGCAAGCACGCACGCACGCACGCACGCACGCACGCACGCACGCACGCACGCACACACACACACACACACACACACACACACATACACACACACACACACACACGGAAGTAGCTAGAGTACCAACCTAAAACATTTAAATTTCACAGCAACTCCAATGTTTGATAAATTATTACCTGTTACTATCTAGTTGGTGTAATCGATAATGGAGTGAAAGCGCTTTTATTTCGTATTTCATAACCCTACTGCATTTAGGTTGCACAAGTGGCATAACGTAAACTTGAAGAACACCTTTTTTCCCTTCGATTGGACGAATTTTTATATCCAAACGGTTGGTGTTGATTTGACAACGATAAGTTGCTAATAGATAATTTTCATCCTAAAATTCATTAAAATCATTTACACAATTATAAAATGTCTTAACTAATCTCATTAGAGGTGTCTGCAGTCACAAAAAAAAAATCAATAAATGCCATATGTATGTTATTGTTACAATCTATTACATTTGGGATCCATTAATAGAATTTGCAAGTTGTTACATTTAGTTCAGATGCTACATTTTAACCTACCTTTGTGTCAGACGTGCTGTAACTTACAACTGCAGAATTTTTTTCGACGTCTAATAAGTCAATTTCAGTGTTGCATTGTAGCAAAACGTTGTCTATAGCCGTTGGTACTTCGATAGACAGATTGTAAGTAGACGTGTTCTTGTCTAAAATAAACTAGAATACCTATAAAAATTAGTAAAAAATATATGCAACTTACAGAATCTTTAACCATCAGTAAAGGTATAGCAGAGACTTCATTAAAATATATTTGCGTTGAAGATAGTTGGTATTTTTCCCTTTCTTTCAGAATTTTGTTTTTTAATTCATCAATATCGGCTCTAAAAAATAATAGCAACGTAATATATGGCTCCATGACAAAACAGCGCAAGACCAAAATGGCGCAGGTCAAAATAGCGCAAGACAAAATAGCGCAAGACAAAATAGCGCAGGACCAAATAGCGCAGGACAAAAAGCGCAGGACAAAAAGGGCAGGACAAAAAACCTGGGTGGCCTGAAGCCATCACGAGTTGTTTAAAAAAAATTGTACATAAAATTATAAAAATAAAAAAAATCTTGAAAATTACCTGACCTGTGCGCCCTGGCGCCATATACAGCTACCCGCGATGCCTCCAGGCCGCACAGATTAGGTAAGTTAGTTACATTTTAATTAGAATATTGGAATAATATTTTTCTCGTTCTTTTTTGACTAAGCGCTAACTTGACTCACTATAATTTGTTCAGTTAATTTATCTTACTATATTTATATCAAGTGAAAACTTGTATCTCATGTATTTTTATCAGCGTAAATTTGTCGCAATAAATGTGCTACACTTCAAATATTCACTGCGTAGTCGGAACAGTATTTACCAATTATTTTAATGAATTACATTAATTAAAAAAAAACATATCTTGTTCTTTTACGCTATTTTATCCTTGCGCTATTTTGTCTTGCGTTATTTTGTTTGCGCTATTTTGTCCTTCGCTATTTTGTAATGCGCTGTTTTGTCATGGAGTCACAGTGTATAGGCTAGTGTCCGACCGAAGGTTCGGTTTTTGTTTCGGTTTCGGCCTAAAATAAGAGTTTCAGTTGTAATTTCGGTTTCGACGGAAAACTAGCCGAAACTGCAGCCAAAATCGAAAGTACTTTCGTGTCACGTTTGGAAAAGTTCGACACACCGTTTGCTTTTTCATAAAAACTAAAATTTCGATTATTTCGATAATTTCGATTATTTCGATTATTTCGATTATTTCGATTATTTCGATTATTTCGATTATTTCGATTATTTCGATTATTTCGATTATTTCGATTATTTCGATTATTTCGATTATTTCGATTATTTCGATTATTTCGATTATTTCGATTATTTCGATTATTTCGATTATTTCGAGTACTGAAATGTACCTACATTATAAGTATACGAGCCATATTTTCAAGAATACCGGAATATTTATGTAGGGGCAACCGATCAGAATAATCCAACTTACTTTAATTTGAAAATCTTTTGCGATGTATCAGCAGAAGAAATATATCCGGCCGTTGAATTGTCAACGCTTGCTTCTATTGTTTGGGTTGTGAAACCAAAAACTCGACCTGTGTAAGTAACCACCAAAATCTCATCGTAACCCGATGTTGCTACAACACCACACTGCAAACCGCTAACGCTTTCGTTGCAATTCTAAAACAAAAATTAATCAACTAATTTGGGCTTAAAGATAATTAAATTTTAACGTTTTATTTGAACAATATCTTCAGCATCTTGACCTTATAAACAAGTATTAAATATAAAAAACCTTCCTCTCCTTTGTGTTACGCGTTTAGAAATACAAAACTATATTCACCAATTTATTTGCAACTTAACAGTAATTTATTAGCAATATTAATTAATATTGATAATTTCACTTAATACGACAAAATATTTCTAACAACTCGCCGAAACCCGTAGATGCTTCTCGATGACCTTGTTTTACGAATCGACACGTGCGCAAATGCTTTCTGGTATTTCTCGTAGCAGCCTCAACGATCACATAGCAGACGCATTGGCGACAACGGAAGCAGGACCGGACTGGTCGAAAATGGCTCACACGACAATATTTTAAATATCATTAAAAAGGTACTTTGAGCATACGATTATTTATACTGATGCTTCTAAACAATCTGATGGTTGAGGTTGTGCATTTCTTATTCCAGCACTAAATGTGAAAGTCCATTTTAAACTCAGTAAATCTACCTCAATATTTTCAATTCAGAACAACAAAACTTTATCAAAGTCGATAGACATAATTTCACCATCTTAAATCCAGTTATTTTGGAACATCCAATTGGTCCGAGTGAGCTAACGATTCATTAGCTATACACTGTGGCTTGGTTTCTTTGTAATCTATCCTGGATTCATACATCCATATTCCGTTCCACTCCGAGGTTTACCTCCCCTTTTGTAATAGTCACCCTGAATGAGCCCTGGGTATGAAATGAGTTACCCCACCCCCACATCCCATGCTGATGTATCATTGTATAGTTTTTGTGTATTTGACAAATTCAATTCGTGTATCTGGGCTATATATACTCGTATACTCGAAGGTCTTTATAAACAATATTCAGCATCGGTTATTGAAAACTCTTGTTCTTAATAACTCTAGAACAAACATTAGTTGTGGAGATCTTGCCAGTTTCTCTTAAGTAATTCATAATATGGAATGGATACATAATTAATAGACTTCTGTTTAAAGAAATCTTCAGTGTCGACTAGATTTTAAATTCGTACTTAAATTTATTAAATAAAGATTGTAGCACTTAAGGTGATTACAGCACCCCCTTATAATTTTCGGTGAAGGATATCTCAAAAAGTAATTATTTTTAAAAATTAAAATTTTGGCAAAATATATTAGGCAATAATATGTAGAATATGCATATATTTTAAAGTTTTAATTCCTTCCCGTTTCCGAGAAAAAAATCAAAGGGCTTTAAATTTTGAAATATCATAATGAAAATAAATGCATTCCTCAACAGCACTATTCTTAATATAATCACTAAATTGAAGCTCTTAATCTTTTGTTAATGATTTTTTAAAATTCGCCGAAATTAGTGGCTAAAACGCCTTGTTAAGTGCTATTTTCTGGTTTAAACTGGTTTAAACTGGTGTAAACTGGTGTAAATCGTTGCAAGAAACGAATGATGTATGATACATAGTTACAGACGCGTTCAGTGTTGTTTCTAGGGATTTTTGAATTGTATAACTTTTAATGTCAAAATTGTACACTTTTACGTTCGATTGTACAACCACTAATTAGTCTACTACTTCCCAATGCTTAAAATTCTTCTTTTATCCAGTTTAAAAAATGTTTTCGATGTAAAACGGTGTACTGATTGGTCGCGAATGGCGACAAATTCAAACATTATTGTTTTATTAATTTTATTGCATACGATTTACGATATACCAGATTTTACATAAATATTTAGCAACTTCAAATTGTACAACATTTCTACCTTTTTTCAAAAGTGCGTACAACCACATAACTGATTGTACAACTTTTTGTACAATTGTACAACCAGGAACAACACTGGACGCGTTACACTAGAAAGAAGTACTTAACGAGGCGTTTTAAGGTGCGTTTTGCAAGCAGCGATTGTGGCGATGATTGCTGGGCGATAATCGCACAGCGATAATAGTGGGGTACTGCTAGGCGGTCTTTACATACTTCTTTAGGGCAAATATGATCGCAGTTGTAAACGATTATTCAATGCAGGCCATCGAAATAGGATAAAGTAAAGATGACAACATTATTTTGCGATATGACAGGTGGAAACACTTCTAGTGACGAAAAAGTGTAATGAAAATGACGACTTGAGTGGTACTTTGATTTCATTGAAATCAATAATTTTATATTCGTAGACTGACTGAATGAAAATGATGTTATATGATTTAAATGAAGCTATTTAACAAAAATGGCATCTATTTTCATTAAAACTGGCTAGTTCCGCTAGCTTGAGTTTTATATATTTGACGTAAATATGTAAAATTCTATCTCGATGACGCAGACGGTTCTCGCGCATGTGCTGTTTGCTGTATGCGTTTTAAAACATTTATGTGCATAAAGTCGGATAAAATCGTGAGGCCCAAGCTGAACTTTTTAGCATTAGAAGACGAAAAACTTATTGAAGCTGTGGCAAAACACCCTGCTATTTATGGCCTGCAATACGCTATGTACAAATATCAATATATGGGTTGACATTGGAAAGTCAACGAAATAATATTCCAAGGAGTAAACTACAGTAAAAGTAAGTGTATGAGGCAAGGGTATTTTGTGGACATTTGAGGTAATTTACGAGAAATTGGCGGGAATCCAGGAAATTACAAAACATTTGAGGGAATTTAAGAGAAATTATCTAGAATTGCGACTAATTTAAATGCATTTTAAAGGAGTTTAGCTCTTCAAAAGTTTTGATCAGGTACATCAATGGACGTTAAAACTTGTTTGGTTTTGTTTGTTTTTTGTTTGTTTCTGCTTGTTTTTGCTTGCTGTTTGATTCTGTTCGTTTTTATTTGTTTTTGTTGGTGTTTGTTTTGTTGGTTGGTATTTTGTTTGTGTTTGTTTATGTTTGTTTATGTATGTTTATTTATGAAACTCATATTTATTGGCTAATAAGACCCTCGTATTAATTAATAATCTGAAAAATTCAGAAAATTTCTTACTGTCGTCACTTAAATGTTGAAAGATCAATTTTTTAAAAAATCTCTCTTCATTTCTAACTTTAAATATGGGTTGATTTATTGCTCTCGGTTCTGTGCACATTTGAAACAATTCCTCATCTAATATTTCCTCAACCAGAAAATATTTAAATAGTAACTTATTTTTCTAACCGGTCGAATTGTCGAATACACATGTCCGCTATCGACGCTAGCGACTACTGTTATGACTGCTCATAGGAAAACGGAAGTATTTAAAATAACATCTAGCAGTGCCCAGCGGTAATCGCTAAGCGACCATCGCAAGAGTCGCTGGTTTCAAAACGTACTTTTTTAATATTATCTACCAGTATTCGCAATCATCGCTATGCGATTATCGCTCAACGATCGTCGCCAAAATCGCTGCTTGCGAAACGCACCTTTAGCCACTAATTTCGGCGAATTTTAAAAAATCATTAACAAAGTATTAAGAGCTTAAATTTGGGGATTATATTAAGAATACCGCTGTTGAGGAATGCATTTATTTTCATTATGATATTTCAAAATTTAAAGCCCTTTGATTTTTTCTCGAAAACTGGAAAGAATTAAAACTTTAAAAAATATGCATATTCTAGATATTTTTGCCTTATTTATTTTGCCCAAATTTAAATTTTCTAAAAAAATTACATTATGAGATATCCTTGTCCGAAAATTATAAGGGGGTGCTGTAATCACCTTAAACAATAATCTAAGTATTTAAACTAAAATAGACAAAATGATGATGTAATTAATGATTTTGCTTACATATTTATAAATAATTTTTGGTTCATCTAGTGCGTCATTAACGGTAACTTGATGGACCTCAATTGACCCATCTTGCCTGCCTAAAATCAACTGTTTTCGACCACTGCCGTTCAAATCATAGCTGTCCATGGCACATATGGTACTGTTATTATCTGTATTTGGTATCAGCCATCTTTGAAAGCCTTGTAAACTAAAATGGAAGGATTGATTTATATAATAAAAATAATAGTTTTAGCACCATAACATATTTTTTCTAGTTTTGACATTTAAAGTGACATTTTTGTAATCGCAGCAAGTGTCAAAATAATCTACTTTACGCAACTAGTTGCATAATGTTGAACATTATAAAACTGGTTACGAAAAATTCGTTACGTTACCAGTTGCGAAAAGAAAACATTTGAATAATCTTTTTTTGTTTTAAAATAAATATATACATATAAGTTTATATTAAAGAAGAGCAGGTTGACATATGAAAATAGAATTTGGTTAAATTTACAACTTAGTAATAATGTTGTTTTGGTCCTTATTTTCCATTCTAAATCAGTACATAGTAATTAAAACATAATAAATGACAAAATAACCTACTTTCTTGACAACTAAATAACTTTAACAAGCAATATAAACAAACTACAAGTCGTTGAGAATTTAATTAATGTGATTTTCGATTTGTCAATGAAATGAATGAAGTTACGCATATGCAACTAATAATACAAGAAAGTAATATTGGTTGCCTTGATAACAGTAACCCAGACAGCACACCAAATCTTTTGGATATCTACTGGACATCTCAATATCCACTGATGTCCAGTCCATGGTGGATATCTATTTTATATCCATGAGATATAATTTATAGATATGCAAATGTCCATAAATAATAGTATTATATAACAAATTAATAAAAAATTACGCCATTGTGGATAATAGTACCGTTTAGATATTTAAAATTAATTTTTTTTAAGGCGTATTCAATATCCCATGGATATCCACTAAATATATCAAAGTCTAGGCCCGAACGCAAACCATGGTGGATATCCACTAGATGTATTTTATGGATATAATATGTACCTAAATATCGGAAAATATGTGAATTGATTTAATAATTATTAAATTACTTAAATATTATGCCATGTGATAACTAAGAAAGTATGTAGGTATGGTTTATAGAAATTTAAAATTAATAAGTTGTATTCAATATCCCACATATATCCGCTAGATAAATAATATTGGCATTGAACGCGACGCAGGCGCTGATATTTTCTGCTCTCACAGCTCACAGGTGCCATCGGCCATTTTATAGTTTGTTTTTGTTTTGTTTGTATCGTGTGCATGAGTTTCAGTTGATAATTTTGGTTTAAAAGGAGGTAAGGAAGCTTTATAACTTAAACTTATTAGTGTAAAAGGTTGATAGACTTTAGTTAAATAAGACAATGGTTAAATTCACGTTATTAAGATTGTTAAGTATAGGTTGTATGCAATGTACGTTAAAATCCGTATCCTTTTTAGGTAATTCACAGCTAGAAATTCATGTTGTTTTTACGATACCCTATGTTATTTTACCTACCTTCATATACCTACTTAATTTCGTGTGATTATTATTGTTGGTGATTCGGTTTGGTTTTTATAATTAATTACAAAGAGGTATTTTTTTACTGGTTAAGGTAATCTTATTACCTTGTATTAAATAGCATGCATGAAGAATTTAACAAGTAAGGTTAGGTTATATATAGCTGGACCAACAGTTTAAATAAATAAATATAATATATACACAGATCCAACCCTTTTAAATTATTAGTTAGTGTTATACATTGTATAAGTGACACTCTGTACAAAAGGCTTTTTTCAGACTTCATTTTCGTTTTGGGTATAGCTTGTTTTAAAATATAGTTTCACTTTTTGATGAATTCTACAAGAGAGCGTCTTTTTTCTTAGGAAGGAAATTCGAGTTGAAATTGCGGTGCCAATATATAATGTGTGTGTATGTGTGATTAGGTTAAGGTTTTCCTTGGCTGCGGGTACTATGTTCATTCGTCAGCTTAAATGTAATATGTTACTTAATATAATAGTATGTTTATACTATAGTTTACTTTTTTTAAATATATTTAGCCTGCTCATAATATTTGTCTTTGTTTTATCTAACTATACTTAATATAACAACAATTAAAAATAACATTTATTTGTAAGATGCTTATATGTTAGATAACTCGTGCGTTGTATTATGTTTAAAACTTACTTCACATATTCAATAACATTTTGGTGGTTTTTTAGGTATGGTGTACAATATTTAATTGTAAAAATAAAATGTTGGTACTCTTTCTACTCTACATGCTATACCTATGTGTAGCGTCTAAAATAGTTAACACTAGAATAGTAAACCTTGTATCGGTGTATATACCAAATTAAAAATACAGGGCGTTCCGATGTAATGCTACTGAAATGCTGATTTTCTTCACATGGAATGTTTTTAGATTATGCAGTACATTGTTCCACTTATCTTTCACAAAAAAAAAATTAATAAAGCATTAAATACGAAACCCTATAGGCATATAGGGTTAAATAATTCAAATAATGGATGTACACTGAATATGTTAAACATCTATAGGATATATCCATTGGTTACTTATGAACCTCTACTAAAGGTACCTAAATATTTTGCTGGATATCCATAGAATATCTTCTATATCCTGGATATAGATGGACATTTGGATATCCATATTAAATCCACTGGATATCTATAAAATCCTGTGGATATATTGGATATCCTCAAAAGATATTCTGTGGATATCTCTGGGATTTGGTGTTTTGTCTGGGTAATGTTTTACCAAAGCACTATTGGTTGCCTTGATAACAGTAATGTTTTACCAAAGCACTATTTTATAAATAATCTAGTCAAAATTAGAAAAAATATTGTATGTAACACATTACGAAATGCCAATTTATGTATCTTGTTCATGTTACGGGACCTCGCTCTGCTCGTCCCGCAAATATTCACTCGTTACATAAAATAAGGCATTTCGTAACTGGTATAAATTTAATTTAATAGAAGTTAATGTTTACTTTTCTACGTCTAAAATGCCAATGCGTCCATCTGTAGTTCCAAATAAAACTGCTTCAGTATCTTCTGAATCGTAAATATGTAAAACAGTCGGGGAACTGTCTACCTCCATGCTCAAGGTCACTCGTGCATGTTCTAAGGCTCTTATCATCCGTCCTTCGCAGGCTATTAAAGAAATCAGCCTTCTATTCTAGGATACAAAAGATATCGTTAAATTTTTGATTTTTGGAACGCTGAATAAAAGAGGAGTGCAGTAAAAGTGGGGATATACCGTCACATTCCATAGGCGTACTTTGCAAAATAAGTTTTTATAATACAAATAAGATCATGGCATATAAAATGGTATATACAAACTTCGTAAATTAAATTTTGAATGAAAAAAGTTATAAAAATAAACCTTATGCTTCTGACAAAATTGTTGCATTTTAACATAGAATGAATTAAATTTAACCAATAAATAACAGGGAAGATTATATGTTGATAATGCGATAAAACTTTTTTTAAAAGTAACACTTCGGTACCTAATATCAAAGATTAAAATAAATAAAAAGTTCAAGAAATATCTTTATTATTAAAGGGTCTATTAAGTTTTCCATTGCTATATCCACTTTTCAAAATGAATTTTTCACCATTTTAACATGATCAATGCATTTTCTCCAATGTTCTTCATTTACATCTGAACATGTCTTCAAAAACAAATTTCGCACATCAGGTAATTTAAATGTTGTATTGTTTCGAGTAACATAACCTTTTAATTGTGATTTCAATGGGATTTAACTCTGCGTGGTAAGGAGGCAATCTGAGAGTTTCAGTTCCTTTTTCTCGGGCCATCTCGTCTATAATATATTTTTTGAATTTGTTTTTATTTTGCCTTGCTATTATGAGTAATTCTGCCTTCAATGAAGCCATTTTGATATATATTCTTTTTTCTATCTTGCAAGTAGTGGCTCCTTTAATCGACTGTGATAGGATGCATTAGGTATCCAAAACTATAATGGAGTTGGATGAATTTTTTTTATAATGTTATGAAACAAAGTTTAAAACAATTAAAGAAATGGATAGCCCCTTATCTATTTCTTCATGGTAGTCTTTTGATTTCTTTGACTTGTACATTAATAAACCATCTGGCAAAAATATATCGGTGCTTCCAATTTGAGTTATTATTAAGTGATAGTGGGGGAATCGTGCGCATCAAACTATTTCATATTTCGCGGGCTTTTAAGCGCCACCGACTAGTGCTGCGCTCTCTCCTTTCTACTGTGCATCACTAACACCATTACTCACATCAGGATAGCTATTCACTAAGTCATGGGAACGCTCCCATGGGAGTGTCCCATATATTTTGCTCTCTTACTCTTAGGTGGTTATATCGTGCTAAATCACTTTTAGCCCAGGTACGTGCGTAGTTAGGTCGGAGTAAGCACGATATACCCACCTAAGAGTAAGAGAGCAAAATATATGGGAAAACTCCCATGGGAGCGCTCCCATGACTTAGTGAATAGCTACCCAGTTGTTTACGTTTGTACGGAGCGAGTCCTGTTTATTTGAAATCCAGCCAGTTTCTGTAACTTTTTTACATCGGAAAATAAGATAAGATATATTTGTTTTATGGAAAAGTATGATCTTTTGCATATATTGATGCTTGTTTTACATTGTTAGGTTATTTAGTTTGCTAACTGTATTACAGATTGTCATTTAATGGCTAAAGGGGTAATGATGCGCGCTGATGCGCATCATTACCCCACACGTAATCTAATTTTAAATATATATTTTTTTTAGATGCCGAGAATTTATAAAAGGAAAACCACAATTCTTTCATATAAGGAAGATTTACAAAACGCATTATTTGCGATAAGAAATGATGACAGAAAAATAAGGGATGCAGGAAGGGCCTTCAATATTTCTGAATCGACACTCAGAAAAAAACTGTCAGATAATGAGCCACAGCCTCCTCGTTTGGGTTGCAAGCAGTGGCGGCTTGAGGGCACTAGCGGCAGTGGGGCACACACTGGAAAGAAATCCCGGGATTCGTTTTTCCCTTAGAAAAATTAAATATATTTCAAAACAATCAGTTGGGGCAATAACGATTTCTGAATGTGATTACAGGGAGCTAAATGTGACCACTCAAAATGCATTTAACTATGTATGTGGCTATTTAATCAAAAAATCATTACATATCCACTCTTGCGAAATTTGCGTAAATTTCTCAGAAGAATGCAATTTACTTAACAATTCTAACTTGTTAACGCATTTTAAAGCATACGACTCTGAAGAAAATGTGTTTGGCAATTTAAAATCTCCCAGCGAAAAATTTCTCTTTTATATATTCAAATTAGAAAAAATATTTATATCTCTATTTGATAGTTTGTCAACTAAGCCTGAAATTTCCAACGCATACCTTTTTGAGATGAGCAAAATAGAATTTGGTCATCCTTGCCAACAATTTGCGAAAATGTACACCATTAAATTATTTATAAGTTCAGAATTTTTTATACTCTTAAATATGCAAACAGAGATTTGAAATCTTCGAAAAAGTCAGACAAAACCAAAAGAAAAATTAAAATTTTGTCCCATTTATAAATATTATTGATTTTTTTTTCATCATATTTTTGACTGCTTTATAAAAAAAAGTTATTTTTCTTTGTAGTTTTATTTCTTAACTATTCTCCAACTAACGTTTTTTCGTAATCACAATAAATAAATTATTATCATGGTCCAACAAACGCGTACCTTTAGCTGAAACCAGCATCGCATTTGAGAGGGAGCCGGTAAAGATGCCTCTGCGTACATTCATATCTGGTCTAGGCAGCGCCCCGCTTGTGACGTATAATCCATCGCATGTGTTCATCTCTTGCTAAGCGATATTGTCGTTGTCCTTGTTTTTCGCATCATAATGAGAAAGAAAACAACAGAGGCACACATTTACTGTGCCCTGTGCCCATCTTCTTTCGGAATTCTCGCAACGTCGCTCAACGCCCGGTCGTCCAGTGTCGTGCCAACGCGGTTTGCGCTGAATATTAGATAAAATAATAATAGGCATTGAGGAAAATATAAAATGTATAAGTTATTTTTTTTTTGGTTTATTATACTTACGGGCAAACCGCTACTGGTTGCAAGCCTGTGTTTTCAGAGGAAATAGAATCTGAGTTAAGAGAGTACGTTTTAACGCTAGCAAAGCTATTTTATGGCCTAACACCCAGGTGTTTTAGGCGACTAGCTTTTAGATATGCTGAGCAATATGACATTGCCCTTAAATTCGACAAGGAAAAAAGATTAGCTGGGAAGGACTTGCTGCATGGATTTTTAAGGAGTTTACCTGATATAAAGCTATGGCAGCCTGAAGGAACCTGTTTGAATAGGATTGCATCTTTTAATAAGGACTCAACCAAATTATTTTTTTTCAAACCTTCAAACTATCATGGAAAGGTTTAAGTTCGAACCCAAGAGTGTTTACAACATGGATGAGACAGGCATCACCACGGTGCGGAAAAAATGCCCTAAAGTTTATGGTCGTAAGAGATCTAAAAAAGTAGAAGCTGCAATTTCTGCCGAAAGAGGAAGAACAATAACAGCTGTATTTTGTTAATATATCCAAGAAAAACGATGCCCAAAACTTCCGACAAAAATGGACCGATTGGGGCGTTGTACAAATGTTCTAAGAACGGTTCGATCAATTCCGGACTTTTTCTTCAGTGGCTGGGTCACTTTCAGAGGCATGCTAAGCCTACTGTTACTGATCCTGTCCTTCTGGTCCTGGATAACCATTCCAGCCACATTTCAATTGCAGCTTATAATTTCTGCAAAGAAAATAATATCCACATGGTCTCACTTCCTCCACACACATCGAATCACTTTCAGCCTCTGGATCTGACATTTTTTAGCCCTCTTAAAAATGCACTATTTAGGGAATATGATCTTTACTTGTCAAGTACCGACAAATTTACCGATGCTGATTTTGAACCTAGCCACCATGTACGAATACTTACAGTAGAAGCAACACCTGAACTTGAAACTTCATTCAGTCAAGATGGTGCAGCAACTCTTCCAGATAATTACCCAGATTTACAACATCAGAGAGATCTGAGCTCTCAGCCATCTACGTCTTATGATAATTCTTTCTTTGCTATGGCTCCAATACCAAAAACAAAAGTTAACCAGACAACGAAAAGAAAATCTAGGAACAAACAAAAATCGGAAATTCTTACTAGCACTCCTATCAAAACAAAACTAGAAGGAGCTGAACAGAAAAAAAGACAACAGAAGAAGCAATCAAAACCAAAGAAAAACTGAAAGATAAGAATATTAAAGGAGTTATTTGCAAATGTTGGGACGGTGAATTACCAATTCCGTAGTCTTCATAGAAATTCAAAAGCAAACAAAAGAGACCGCCAACATCTGAATCATCTGATTAATCAGAAGATGATGCGTCGGATATTTGTGACGACGATGAGCTGGATGATATTGAAGATGATATTGGGCTGAGCTTCGTACCGCCACCTTTGAATCAGCCAGGGAAACTAACCGAAGTTTGTGGTATTTGCGGTGAATTTGGCAAACAACGAGACAGATGTGTCCTTTACTCAACTTGGAACCATTCCGAATGTATTGACTCAGATACCCCGAAAAATTATAAATGTGACCTATGCTCAAATTAGAAGTTAGTATAATGTTTTTTTTTTATGTTCCATAACTTCAATAAATGTTTTTAAAGTTAGTGTTGGTTTCATCATATACTTAATACTTTTAATACGCACGATTCCCCAACACTTGTGTACCATTACCCGCAACGGCGGGGAATGGTGCGCAAGAGCACTTTGTACTTTCAGCAGTGTTGTACTTTAAATATTTTATTTTTTTCTAAAATTGATTTACGTGCTGAGAGTAAATTAAATAGCACCACCATTACGGTATTTACATTTAAATTATCTACAATGCTATCAATGCTATAACGATTTTAGCTTAAGTCCGCACAGTTCCCCCACTCTCCCTTATACGATTTCCTTTTCCTGTTAGATTTTTTAATCCGCAAGAGACCCCTTTCATAAAGGCTTGTGTTTTAGTTTCGATGGAGGTATCTTGCCAAATTTTTGTTACTGTATGTCCAGTTTCATCTAAAGCTGTTTCTGTCACGTTTTTTTGCAACGAAAATTTAATTGATGTAATATTTTTTGCAGATGAAAATATGATATATTTGTGGGGCTATTTTCTATTTCTGAGTGTAGGAATTTCATTTCGAAAGAAAATAGAATGTACCATTATTTGCTTTATTACATTTTTTACCCAAGTTTCAATAAAGGTCTTGTTTCTTCCTGGGGGCTTTTAAGGATGTGAGACTTCTCCAATAACCGTATCTTCTTTAATAATGTTATACACTGTCCGCTTAGATACTTCAGTTTAGGTCTTACATTTAGTGGCTATTTCATCTACAGAAATTAAAACAAAGTCTTTTCGAAGATTATTAAATAGATTAAGTATGCTATTTGTTTTTTCTAAGGAAAATGCTTTATGTCCACTAGGTCGTTTACGCGTACTTGTGCTTGCAATATTTTCTAGTGCACTCACCATTTTCATATAACTGTAAAATTATAATATATAGGTACTAATAAAAAACAGTCTTATTAGGTTTTTACTTTCTGAGTTGTTTCTGCATGTCCTGAATAATTTTCGATTTTGAAAATATCAATGTTTGAAAATTGACATTAAAACAATAATTCAACAAAATGTTTTGTATCATTAATTGAATTTCCATCGCCTTTTATTATACCCCAATTTGCCTATCAATACTTTTATCACAATACATATATTTTATATATTTTAAAGTTGAAGAGATGTTATTAATTTTAGTCCTCCCTATAATATGAAAATTATGTAATTATTTAAATCAATCTGATAAAACTTTTACAAAAAATTCCGGTTCGAAGGACCATAAAGAAGCTTGTAAATTCTACAAAGTTATTCTTTCTGCAAACATCTCCAACGTCTAAAAAGTATTATCAGTAACATATTTATGCCTACCTATACAATAGATTTGGGTTTATATTTTTAATTCAAAAGGACTTTTTTAAACACAATTAACGAGTTTAATAATTATGACTATTATATAAAACTAATTTCAAAATTTTATTTGTTATATCATATTAACTTAAGAACTCACATTTTGACTGTAAAAGGCTATAACATCCACAATTCTGTCTCCACAAAGATATGAACCATTGTCTTTGCAATCTCTAAAATGTGTATAGACATGCTTACCGCATAAAAATAGATCGTTGCCCAATACAAACCTAAAAATTATATTCAATTACAATTTCCTTAAGAAATCTTCTTTTATTTTTAGGATGACAAATAATACACCAGGATCAAATCTAAGACTCAAATTTTTTTCAGTTTCCGTCATTTTTTTGTTTGACTAGTTTTACTGTAGAAATTTATGCTTTTAAAATGCACTAAAAATATTCTTATCAAGTTGTATTCATAGTTTAGATGATTGTTAAAAAGTCAAAGAAACTACTCGTATAATTGCAGCTGGTACCTACAGCAAAAACAAACTTCAGTTAGTTACTATTTACGGTAGAAAAAATATAATGTTTAATTCAAATTTCTGAACTGGGAAGATGTACTTAAGGACAGAGTCTCCAAAGGATTTTTGGTCAAATTCTGTACTGCGGGACTGCCTAACCTGTAGTCAAATATTTGGTAAAATAATCTACTCGCCAAAATGAATTATCGATCCGTTGAATTTGTTATTTGCTACTCAAGGAGTTCTTAGCGTAGAATCATTTCTATCTGGATACGGAAACGAGGAAAGATCAATATTTTAGTACCAAAAAAAATAATATATTCATATTATTTATTTTATTTAAATAGTAATTACAAAGCAATAAGTAATTATATAATTTTTTTTTTTATTTTTTAAAAACGAGTTTTTTTTATTTGTATTTATTAATTCTATATACCTACATACTGATTGCTAGAGCCATGTTTTCAAAAAAAGATAAATTTCATTTTTTAAAATAGGGAGAACATTTATAATCACCTATAATTAAATGACCGATTTTTGCTTTAGCTGAAAACGAAATATTTAGATTTGTAAAAATGATATATATAAATTAATACCATTAATAAAGGAATGGGCAGAGCTTGGGACTTTGGATTCGGCAATTCGGGTTTAAATCCCATATTGATTTTAAAAGAATTTTTAACTCCATAAGATAGAAAAACAAATTGCTCTCATTTTCATTGTTTTACAATATAGGAAATATAAGATACAAATTTATGTGCAATATGGGTTCCTAGGTGCCTCACCTGATGGTAAGCGATAATTATTTACGTATTATAACAATAGTTTAATAACTTTTTCTATTTTTTTAGGTTTAATTAATTCTGATGAACTTGTCGAGGTTAAATGTTTTTTAAAAGTAGTCACATCTAATCTTTCATTGAGAGAGGCCGTAGAGAAAAAAATGGTTCCCTGTTTAAGAATTGAAAATGGTGAAATTCGTTTAAAGGAAAACCACAATTACTATTATCAGGTGAGATTTCTGACTACATTTCAAAGTAATTTAATGAAAGCTATATTTTCTAACAAATTAAAAATTATTATGTTTTTAGATTCAAGGACAACTCGGTACCTCACGAAGAAGAATGAGCCATTTTATAGTTTATGTAGGAGATGAGAATCCTCTTTTTATTAAAAAAGTATATTTTGATGATTTTTTTTTAAATCTAATGGAGAAATTGAGAGTTTTTATGAGGATTGTGTGGGCCCGGAAATAATTTTGAATAGAAGAGGTAGAAAATTAAAGTGCAGAGATCTGCCGAAGAGTAAATAAATTATGTATTATCTTTTTAAAATTAATAAAAATGTTTTTGTTTTAAGTTTTTTGATTTTATTTAATTTACTTATTTATACAAAATTTCGTGAAATACAGGTACCTAGCTAATCTGCTAATATTGTATATCTAATTTATTTTGATTTGTTTTGAAATTCTATATATTTAACTCATTAAAACTAAAAGTTTTATTTATTTTCAACACTTTAAAATTTTAACACATTCGATTATGAAGTTACCTACGTGAAGATTATCTTTTTCTATATCGTTGATGTAATTTTTTGTTATTTACTCATATACTATCCCGTTGGGATAGGAAAGTAAAAAAATAATAGTTATATAAACTATCCTATCGGGATTATTTTTTCAGAAGCAAGTGATCTAATTTAGGTGTTTCTATTTTATCTCTATTATAATATCTATATACTACAGTAACGAAAATGAATAGAGCTGTCGATACCGAATATTAACTACCACAACATAAAAAGACTACTATTGTTACTATCGCTGTTGTATGCTCGACTGTAAATTAATATCACACATTCTATATTCTTTTTGTCATTTTATTAACTCGTTTTAGTGTAATTATTTTTTTTTAAATACTACAATATATTAAAAAAAAAGAAAACATTTGATGTTATCAAATTTTAATTCGTTTTTACGCTGCAAAAGCATAAACGAAATGTAATATCTTTTCAATCCATCTATGGAAGCAGAGATGAACTAATTATTGATTATTTTTGAAAAGTGAGGACGCCATTTTTAGTCAAAAATTTTTTTAATCATGGATTACACATAAAATGCAACCCAATTTTCATTTATAACTATTTAGGAGGTCTGAGCCTTTCGTATTTTCCGATTAAACGATTTGATAGGAAAATGTTTAACTTAGGTGGTTCAAGGTTTCATTTTCAGAAAATTTATTGAATTTGTAGTTTATTCTTACAATGAAAAAGGTCTAAAAATAGGCTATTTTCTACTACACATTTTTAATTAAAAACAATTAATTTAAAAAAAATCAATGCCTGAACCACATAAGTTGGACCTTTATCTACAATTAAAAAAAAAATAGTACGATATACGGTATAATTACGGAAATAGTTACAATTAACTTTTGGTCGGCACACGCCATTCTAATGTATAAGGAATATAAGGATACTCTGTCCTTAATACCTATTATAAAATAATAGAATCATTAATTCGAAATGATTTCTACTTATCGAAATCAAGATATATTTAAGTGGGCATCAAATCATTATTAAATTAAAACTTAACTATAGGTACCTACTCTGTATATTATAATAAATAGGTAGGAACATGGAAACATTTGGTAAGTATATTGATTTATTCAGTAAATTAAATGAGTTGAGCGGAAATATTTTGAAAACTTTTAGATTTTAAAATAAATAGAATTTATCCTGAAAAATATTTGAGTTGCACACAACTATACCGGGTGTCCTAGAATATGTGGACAATCTCCCGGATTCAGATACACAGAAAAATAATATGACAAGTTTCTTATTTAAAAACAAAAGATTTTCAGTGGTGCCCATTATGGAACCATATCTCCGAAAAGAAGGGTCGTAGGAAACTTCTCATATTATTTTTATGTGTTTTTGAATCCGGGACATTGCCCACATATTCTGGGACGTTCTGTATACATTGCTGACAAGATATATTTTCCTATTTAATATTTGACCGATTTTAGAGATCAATAATTATATACCTACAGGAAAATAAATATTTTTCTACTTACATTGTGTTAATTGATTCTGTCATGCTAGAATCAAAGGTTAAGAAAAGTTTTCCTTTTTTTGTAAATCCCCTAACTTCATTACCAGCAGCTATAAAGACTTTATCATGAGGAGTACCTAAAAGTAAAGCATTCATTATAATTTCCATTCTTTTGTTTGACTTGAAATTAATAAATTGTTTATTTTGAAAATAATAAAGATTTTATATATGACGGTAAAGCAATAAAAAAACAAATTATATCGGAAAACGTAAGGGGGAGTCCATTAATTACGTGAGGTATTTTTGAGGATTTTTGACCCCCCTCCCCCGCTTGTGAGATTTCATAAGATTTTCCTCAACTCTCTCCCCCTCCCTTAATCTCACGTGAGATTTTTTAAAATTTGTGTTTTGGGTGTAAATGCGTTGGATTATTAAGAAAAAACACAATATGTTCTATTACTTTTATTTAAGACTAACAAAGGCTAGTATTTGAGAATATTGCCGTAATAAAAAATTTAGAGAAACATTCTTTACTTTAATTTAACTTTCACGCAATTTTACACCGTTTTCTACTAGAAAAAAAATGACGTCAGATTTACAGAGACCTCTTCTCCCCCAAGTGAGATTTGGAAAGATTAAGCTTGATCCCCTCCTCCCTTGAACACCTCACGTAATTAATGGACGCTCCCTAATCATCAGAAGAAAAAAAAACAACTTTCCATGCCAAACTAATGGCCATACAATATTGTACAAGAGAAATAATAAACTAGCAAAACAATCAAAACTGTACTGTGGATATATCAATCATCGGCGGATGAAAATTGGACCACTGACTATTTTTTTACAATAATTTTAAAGTAAGAAAAAATGTATAGGAATGGGAAATACCTCGCATATTCTGGGACTTCCTGTATACGCTAAAAGTTCTACTAATTTCTAGAAAATTCAAGACTAGTTTTATTATAATTAAGAATTAATTGTTTAACAACATTACATCTAATATCTATTCAGGTATTTGAAATACTTCCCGAGAGCAATTTTTAAACGATTATTAATAAATTAATATAATAAAAACAGGAAATATTGATTTTTTAAACTAAAAAACTTAAAAAGTTCATTATTGTAACACGCTCCTAACGACTTTAGAATTTACTTGAAATTTCCGAAATTACAAAACCTATTAAGCTATTAAGTAGATAAAAACAAGATTTCTAGTTATATCTAATTGAACGTGAAATAATTATTCTATTAACTTAAACATTTAATACCAATTAAAAAATTAAATAAAAAACCATAATACAATTTTAATTGATTGACTATTAGAGAGGCATAATAATTTTTGTTCAAAGAAAACTGCTGGCGTTATTTCAAGACTAAAATTTTAATAAAAGTTGTTCTTTAATTGCTGCATTACTGAGAAGTTATATTTTTCTACACTCATATGGATATTAGCTATTCTACGCACACACTACAAAACGAAAAACTATGTCATTGCGTTCAACTCAACGAATATATTTCATATCCATTAATATGAAATCTACCAATCACAGTTCATATTTTGGTAACCTCGCTACTAATTGTCAGTATATTTTTTAGTTATTAAGATTCAATGTACATCAAAATGAGTTATTCTTGTGTAGAATCGACAAATAATAGTATTTCTATTTTAATATTATCTATATTTACAAATAAATAATAAATTTTAATAAAACTATATGAAATTAATTTAATTACAAGTATTGAAAATAAAATTTTAGGTGTGTCGATTGAGCTGAGACTAGCGGGTTTGGCTGTCATACGAGAGGTCTCAGGTTCAAATCTAGAATTGGAGACAAATTAAATTAAATCTTTTTTTTTTCAAGTTTATTTTATAAATATTAGTAATAAAAGTTATAAATTATTTTTAAATTATTTATTTTATCTTAATAAGCTAAAATATTTTTTAAATTTGTAGATTTTCCTTAGTGGGTCGTAGAAAAAATATACCGTACAGCTTGAGTAAATTGTCCGTGTCATACTCAGACGATTGAGCACTCCGTCGTGCTCAAACTTCGTCTTCGTGCGATACGGACGTCATATCCACTCTTTTTAAACAAACTACCATTTAACACAAATGAAAAAATTACCTAGCGCTCCTGCTGTTTTCACGGACACTATTGGCTGACCCGGTAGGGTTTTGAAATGAATTTGAATGTCATCTTTTTTCACAGAAAATACTTGTAAAATTCCATCAACGTCTGCAATAGCCACCTAAAATATTCCAATAATTTTATTTCTTGTATACCTTGTAATTAGTATTTAATGTCTCACGTATATAAACGTTACTCATAACACGCGGCCGGTTTTTTTAACTTAAAGTCAAATTTTGAAAATTAGCATCCACAAAAATTTGAAGCAAAAAAGGAGTTATGTGAAACCCGCGTGCGAATATTTTTTACAATACTTTATCTCTCGATGAAGGTAAACTTGCATTAGGGGTGCTTTTGGACCTTTTGAAAGCATGCAACTGTGAACACCACCACTTAAAAATGGCAAAAATAGTAATTATTACTGGTTCCAGTCTTATTTTTTGAGTAATCGTCTCCAAAAGGGAAATATGTATTACTACAAATTCTATACCAATCATGTTTCGTATTCGAAACTAATTGCAATAGGAGTTCTGCAAGGCAGTGTGCTTGAACCAATTTTGTTTTTATTATATGTTAACAATGTCGGATAATTAAGTGCACGTGGCAACACCGCAAAGAGACAATCATAAGATTTTGCGTTATAAGCAATGATGTAAGACGTGTTTAGTTGTTCGAAGTTTTTGATTACCAGAAATTGAAGTTATTAGAGTCCATTTTGATTATTTTATGCTTTAAACTAAGTTTTTAAGGGATGGGTGGCTCAGTGGTAGAGTCTCTGCCTGTGGATCCAAGGGTCCCAGGTTCGAATCCCACCGTTGGCCGGGATTTTTTTATTTAATTTAATTATTTAAAATTAAGTCTGATGCCTTGGTAGGATTCCCCACTCGACCATTCACTGTTAGGTTCTAATTAACAGTGCTGTTCCTAAAGTGGCGCTGGGAAACAGTAACAAAGCCTACACAGAACACGAGGCTAATGGCCTTAGCAGTCGATGCCGATGACACCAAATTAAAAAAAATAAAAAATAAAAAAAAAACTAAGTTTACGTTACATCATCCATAACACACCATCTAACCGTTTTTCTAAATGATCCTAATATAACATTATCAAACTATGGAACCGACACCAATTTACTGGTGGTTGAGAAGGATTATAATTTTGTTAGAGATAAAACTGTTTGTATCGTTTCCATAATTTTAAAATAAAATTCAATGTGTACTGTTTAGACTGTGGTTTAGACACAATCGTAATGAAACACTATAATCAGTGCTAGTACTCTAATAATTCTGAACCCCTACAGACATGCCTTGTTACTGTTTCCCCTGCGCCACTTCAGGAACAACACTGTTAATTAGAACTATCAGTGAATGGTCGAAGTGGGGAATCCACCATTACGCATCAAAATTACATCCCTAAAGTGAAAATAAACCAAAGAAAAATTGCAAAGCCCGAGAAATAAAGAATACATCGACCTGGGATCGAACCTTGAATCTTCCGAGTAGAGCCATCGGCGGCTCTACCAGTTGGGCCATCGAATCACATGGCTGCCACATTCGAACTAAAAGATTACGATTACAATCGTTATTCGTTTATTAGATATATCCTGGACGAATTAGTATGGGACATACTGTAGAGTAAATTGTTTTGTAATGAATCACATATCTAAGTACTTACCCGTTGTGTTTCTTTTACACCACCATTACCTGGCAAAAGTTGTAAACAATTAGGATTCGTTATACCAACTATGGTATAATCTACTCTTGTTAGTTCTAAATCAGACATTTTGTCATAAATTTGAACACAAAGTATACCAATATTAAAAGTATTATTGTTGAACGTTTGTGAAAAATGTTCAATCAATATTTCCCCAGCAACCGCTGGAAATGGATGTATACAAACACAATCCATACCCAGAAGGTTAGTAAGTTGTTACTGATAGAAAAGCACCAAATTAATAATTGAGACTTACTACAATGTGTGCCATAAAGTTATTGGATCCATTTGGGAACTTGTTTGAAATTACGACTGAAAAAAATGTCGTAGGCAATCATCTCTGCTTATTTATTATCTTCTAAGCTTTTTCAATGAATGTAAAATTGTCAGTTACGGGGGTGTATCGTAATATCTCGTTTAAAATCTGTATGTCGACGAAAAATGTCATTAGAAATAAGTTTATCTAATACCTTTTTCATATTTCAAAAAGGCCATATTTAAAAGATTTTTTAAAAAATTTCCGATTTGACAGATAATGTTAGTAGAAAACTAAGTTTTTTAATAAACAGAGGTGATTGGCCTACTTTATAGTGCAAACTGTATAATTGCTAAAAATGAATGTCTTTTAGTAATACTGTGTTTTTGAATCTTAGACGAAGTTTCTTGTACTTTCCAAAAAAGAAACTAAATAAAACAAAATTTTTATTGGAAAATATGTTCATGTATCCTTCTATAATACGAGTATTATACTCTTCGCACAGTAGTCTGTCAAGAGTATTATAGGTTTACTTTCGAGAAACCAGAATCTTTAATATTGATCCAAATTTAAGAAAAATTTGTACCAAAATCCTTCGCATTCAATTTTAAATAACTTATAATAATTTTAAGTCAAAAAATGATAATAACTTGACATTTTTAGCCAAAATCAAGATCTATAAGGGGACGAAGCTTATTGATTAAAAAAAAATTAAAAAATAGGGGTGAAGGGGGTTGAAATAAAAAAAAATCCTAATTAAAAAACGAAAAATGATATCAACTTGAAATTTTTAGTAAAAATCAAGCTCTATAAAGGGTCGAAGCCTATTGATTTTGACATAATCTGATTAAAAATGGATGGCTAAGAGGGTTAAAATTAAAAGGAATCCTAAAATGAAAACGAAAAGCAATATCAACATGAAATTTTTAGTAGGTTCTACAAGGTTCTAGAAGGAGATGGAGGTTGAAATTGAAACAAAAATCCTTTCTCAGAAAATAAAATACACCAACTTGAACTCTTCAGGAAAAATCAAGTTTCATAAGGGCTTATTGAATCTGATTAAAAATGGAGGTTTATGGGGGCCGGTCTGTTAAATTGTGAAGAGTATAATATAGAATGCCAATCATTATATATCTTCATTCTAGTTAATAATTTATTAGGTAGATGTTTTATTAATTGATCTACTAAAGTTACCAGATAATCTTTTTTTCAGCCATGCAAGTCTGTATTCAAGTTTTGCTATTTGGAATATATTTTTTTCCTACGACCACTTAGGAAAGTGACACATATCACACTATATAGTCCTATGGAAAGTGCCCTATATCACACGCGTATGAATAAGAATTTACTTTCCACCCGTGTGCGAATACGCTACTTTCCGCATCAGCTGTCACAAAATGTTAAACGCATCATTTCTATTTTGATCTATGTAATGTCCATATTAATACTAAAATCAATATGATTGTTAAATTATTGAAATTGTTGTAAATTAGATCCTAGATATTTATCTTTAACAATAATTATTAAAATAATTTTAAAATAACTAAGTTATGTTTGCTTTTTATTCTGTTTAATCACATAACCGATTAGATCATTCAATTGACGCAAGGCCTATTAGCTCAGGTGGTAGAGTATCAAACTTTATCAACTTTGCCATTTGAGACCTGGCGAGCGATCATTTTTTTTTTGTTTTTTAGTTTTTTTTTGTTTAGAAAATATGAAAATTAAATAAATACGATTATTATTGATTGTTTTTTTAAATTCATTATATTTATTATAATATAAACCTCGTTTTACATTTCCGCATCAGCTATCACATACTGTCAAAGGCATCATTTCTATTTTGATTTATGTATTAACAGTAAAATCGATATGACGATTAAATTATTAAAATTGACGATTAAGTTAGATCCTAGATATTTATTTTTAACAATTATTAAAATAATTTTAAAATAACTACATACATCTCATTATTTTGGCTTTTTATTTTGTTTAAACTTAAAATCGAATTAAAAATGCATTTAACATAAGACCCATTAGTTCAGGTTGTAGGGTAGTTGCAATTTGAACTTTGGCTTACACGACGGGTCCGCGGGCCCGCGTTCAAAACTTGGTGGTTACAGAATTTTTTTTTGTTTTTTGATTTTTTTGTTTTTTTTTGTTTTTTGTTTTTATTTGTTTTTTTTTGTTTTTTTTTTGTTTTTTTTTTGTTTTTTTTTGTTTTTTTTTTGTTTTTTTTCTTTTTTGTTTATTTTTGTTTTTTTTTTCTTTTTTTTGTTTTTTTTTATTTTTGTTTCGAAATTTTTTTTGATGAAATTATTTTGTGGTCGTAGGAAAAGTATTGTACATCACTCGTGAGGAAAGTGATTTTCCACACTCGTGTGATAGTCGCACTCGGCTTGTGCCTCGTGTGACAATATTTCCCACTCGTGTAAAAAATGTCACTTTCCACACTCGTAATGTAATATACTATATCTAATATTTTTCCCAAAATATATTGTTTCATATTTTTTTATTCTATTCTACACTATGTTACTGTCGAGGTTTTTGTTGATTGGTAATTGAATTACAATATATCCATGTTCATAATATCGAAAATATCTCAAAGAAGTTTTCCACAAAAGATATGAAATGGCTTGATCAATTAACTGAAAAATGATACTTATATCTGAACAACTGTAGAAAATTACTGGGCCAAATATTTTAAAGTAAGGAAATTATTATAACTAACGACTGCCCTGCTTAGTTTAGGTACCTAATTAAATTAAATACCTACTTTTTCCATGACACTTTATCCATCCTTGTTTTCAATTCAACAAAATATGGTATTTATGATTTAATTGATTCTTCACGAAGGTTTGTGGATTCTTATTCTGCTGTCCAAAAGGTTCAGACATAGGTTAACTATAAAATCCTATAAAAAAATAAGATTAATAGATTAATAAGATTAATAAACCTATACAGAGTGGAACAGTCAAATTGAATAAATTCGGTAATAAATAAATGGAAGCTTGTTCGGAAAAACGCTCGGACACGCCGCGCCGTTTGGTATTTTTAGTTGCGCATTTTTTTCAATAAAAACTTTTTATACAGGATGTGTCATATAACACGACTATAACACTGACAACTACTGTCATGCAGTTAGATATCAATTTGATAAGGTCAGGCGTTTTAAACAAAAGTAAACATTTAATTAAGTAAAGCATTTTTTATTTCATATCAGTAAAAATCTGATGTGTCCAACACATAACTTTCCTATCTAGTTATTATAGGCTTTTTCCGGTTATTTTGTACAACCTATTGCAGCATCTCTATAAATGTTTAGAGGATAAACTAAATATATACATTTTCCACATACATCTAACTCGAAACATTTTTCTATAGATATTCATTGAAAACAAAAATACTGAAAATTTTAAATTTAGCACTTTTCCTCCAATTTTTCCATTACGGTCCATTTTAGAAAAATCATGTAAAAACAAAAATTATAGAGATCGATATCGCAAACAACATTTAGTTTAACAATTTTCTTAAAAATCAGAATTTTGGTACATTTTGTCAAATTACTCGAATTTTTTTTATAAAACAAAAATTATAAAGAATAATATAAGAATTAACTTTCATTTTCTTCTCCAAACAAAAATAACTAATATATTTCAAAAAATATAAAAACGACCCTCTATAAAGTACACCCCAGATGTTCCGACTTCGCCCAAAATCTATTCAGTTCACCTCAGGCCGGAATAAAGCTTAAGTTTAATTTAATGTGTTTTCTTTATCCGTTTTTGAGTTTTCTTTAAAATTCGAAATTAACACTTTTTCTCAAATATCTCCAATACGGTCCATTTTAGAGATATTATATGTAAAGCAAAAATTATAGATATCTCGAACAACTTTTATTCAAACAATTTTTATAAAAAAATATTTTTTTACATTTTCTCAAATTTCTCGAATACGGATCATTTTAGGAAAATTTTGTATGGAACAAAAATTATAGATAATAATATTATAAGTAACTTTTATTTGAAGAATTTTCTTTTCCAAACGTAAATAACAGATATATTCCATAAAATATAAAAACGGCCTCCCATAAAGTACCCCCCAGATGTTCGACTTTGTCCAAAATCTAATCATGTCACCTCAGGTCGAAACAAAACCTAAGTTTAAAATTCAATCTTTTTTCTTTTATCCGGGTTTTCTTCAAAAATCAAATTTTACACATTTTCACAAATATCTGGAATACGGTCCATTATAGAGAAATTATGTATGAAAATAAAATTATAGACAATTATATTACAAACAACTTTTATTTAATAAATTTTTATAAAAAAATATTTTTTTTACATTTTGTCAAATTTCTCGATTACGGACCATTTTAGGAAAACTTTGTATACAACAATAATAATATTGTAAATAACTTTCATTTAAAGACTTTTCTTCTCCAAACATAAATAACAGATATAGTCCTTAAAATATAAAAATGATCACCCATAAAGTACCCCCCAGATGTTCCGACTCTGCCCAAAATCTAATCAGTTCACTGAAAGCCGTAGCAAAGCTTAAGTTTAAAATTTGGTGTTTTTCTTTGTATCCGTTGATGAGTTATCGAGGAACACACACACACACACACACACACACACACACACACACACACACACACACACACACACACACACACACACACACACACACACACACACACACACACACACACACACACACACACACACACACACACACACACACACACACACACACACACACACACACACACACACACACACACACACACACACACACACACACACACACACACACACACACACACACACACACACACACACACACACACACACACACACACACACACACACACACACACACACACACACACACACACACACACACACACACACACACACACACACACACACACACACACACACACACACACACACACACACACACACACACACACACACACACACACACACACACACACACACACACACACACACACACACACACACACACACACACACACACACACACACACACACACACACACACACACACACACACACACACACACACACACACACACACACACACACACACACACACACACACACACACACACACACACACACACACACACACACACACACACACACACACACACACACACACACACACACACACACACACACACACACACACACACACACACACACACACACACACACACACACACACACACACACACACACACACACACACACACACACACACACACACACACACACACACACACACACACACACACACACACACACACACACACACACACACACACACACACACACACACACACACACACACACACACACACACACACACACACACACACACACACACACACACACACACACACACACACACACACACACACACACACACACACACACACACCGTCGAAAACTCGAGGTCGAAAAAATCATGATTCCTATACTATCCTTATCTGGATACAGATAGGAAAGTAAAAAGGAACGCTGAAATGATTTCTGCTTACTTTCTCATTATCGGGACTTAAATGAGAAATAAGTATTGAGTGTGTTGTAGCGAAATTCTGTAATGAAACAATTTTATTTTGTTAATGTTAATTTTTGCAGTAAATCGGAAAACAGTTAATATTTCCGAAACAATTAGGTAGGACATAGTACATAAAATATGTCTAGAATTTTATAAATAATCCAAGAATTTAATAATATACAGGGTGTTGCATTTAAAATAAGAAAGTTGGTATTGGCCACTGTTACATGATATAAAAGATTTTGTTAAAAAAAATGTGCAACTAAAAATAACAATCGACGTGTTCGAACACGCCCCCATTTATTTATTACCGAAATTATTCTATTTGGTTGTTCCACACTGTATACAAAATCATCTGATTAAATAGGTATAACGCTTGAAAAGAGTAGGCTGTGATCGTTTTCGGTCTTCATTTTTTTAGGTTGTTAAATTATTGTATATAAGTGAATTTTTCTGCCGTTTATGCTGTTTCAATATAAATGTTGTCAAGTAAAGGTTATGTGTTAATTTAATTAGGAGTTTGAAATTTAATAGTGCTAAAGCAGCCATGACAAACTCAGTCACTGGTGGGCCAAAAGCATGAAGACCGAAGACTAGGTGGGCCGCAAAATCTAATCTTAAAGAAGACAAACAACTGAAAATCTTAACGAAAAAAAGCACTGTTGTAGAACAAGTTTATTTATTAAATTTCCAATAAAAACGACAATACAAAAAAGCAGGGGCGGCTCGTGACCAACATTTTGGGGGTTCACAGTAGCAGAATATAGATCTCGGTACAGATGTAGGTAAAAAACTGTCACTGTTTTAGAAAGGAATATTATAAACTTTCTAAAACACTGAAGTTTTTTCATATATCTGTACTGATATCTATATTCTGTCACTGTGAACCCCCAAAATTTTGGTCGCGAGCCGCTACTGCAAAAAAGTACAAACATTAACTCCTTTTGCCAGATATTTGACATCTTTTGTCTTTAATTAAGTTGTCTATTTGTGGCGAGATCCTATTCGGAGTTTATTTGCTTACATACGAGCGTTTTCAAAAACGGTTTTTAACATGCTCGCGGGTTGCATTATCTGGCATTTTTTAAAATTGATTGGTGCAAATAAATTATAAATAAACGTTTAAATTAAACACGCAGTGTATGCTCTGAAAGATATTTTTCTTAGAAATAATTTTTGTATCTTTGTAATATTTATTAACTCTCAAGGTTTATAAATATTAGACAATTAGGTTTTATTTTTAGATCTTTAGTTTTGAGCTTTCTTGAACCTTTCACCTTAGATATTTTTGAGTAGGTGATACACTCAAATGCAAAGTAAAGGTACGTTTACATCTGACACTTCTTTCACGACAAAATAATTCTATGATCAAAAATTTTTCTTTGAAATTATTTTGATTTAAATTTTTGTTATCGATATTTTTATGAAAAACGTCGTGTTCGGTTAATTTTGCGGTTGAGTACAAAATCAGACAAACAGGAAGACTAAAAAACCGTTGTGTTGTGTTTGGAAGTGGTTTTTGGGACGTTAAGAACGTGCTACTTATAAACAGTTAATAAGTGAGCTCAGTGTCGAAAATCCATCAGGACCACTATTGAATTTGTAATTATGTTGTAGGAAGGTTCGCTCTTTTTTCTTACCGAAAGATGCACTGCTTCTTCTACGGCCCTTCTAGCAGGCTTCTATACAAATTTAGCCGTACCATAATTCAGGGTGGTTATGATAAATAATTATTAATTCTTCAGTCAGTTCTTAATCATTCCTTTTTATACGAGACAAATCACGCGACACTACACTGACAGAACAATTTGTTAGCATTAAAAAAATATATTAACAATTAATTTTTCGACCTAACCCGTGCATTTGACACGATTAATCCCACCTACTTATCAATAAAACTTGAAGCAATGGGCATTAGAGGTCCAATTCAATCTTGGATTAACTCGTATATGTCTGACAGAACACTCAAAGTGCAGATTGATGATGAGTTATCTGATGAGTTTAGTACTTTTATTGGAACTCCGCAAGGGGGAGTATTAGGACCACTTTTATTTCTCCTCTACATAAATGACCTGCCCTTAAATATAACAAATGGTCGGGTTTTTATATATGCGGACGACACAACAATTGTAATTGTAGATAACAGTTTAGATGAGTTACTTAAGAAAATACAAATAACCATGAATGAGTTCATTCATTGGTGTCAAAAAAATCATCTAATTATCAATGAAAATAAAACCATATTTATCCAATTCACATCTCCACTTAAGGCAGGCAACAACATAACCTTTACATTAAATAATAGCAAGTTTGAGAATGTGGAACACACTAAATTTCTTGGAATGGAATTAGATTCCAAACTAAATTTTAACCATCAAATTGACTCTCTCTGTAAAAAACTTAATAAACTCTACTTTGCTTTCAATAGTTTAAAATCAAATTTTTATCAATCTCACCAACTTAACTTGTATTATGCATTTGTATACTCTGCCATCAGCTGCAATCATAGATGAGCTGCAATACAATTGTGTGGGGACGAGCAACGGAAATTGGGCGAATATTCGTCCTTCAAAAGCGATTTATTCGCCTAATTTTTAACTTAGATTACAACGAATCTTGTTGAGATACTTAAAAAAAAAAATTATGACCTGCACATGCATCTATCTTTTCAAACTATTAACTTACACTTTTCTTAATAAAAAAGTTTCAAAAAAATAGTGAAGTCCATAATTATAACACGAGAAATAAAAGGGATATCCACCTAAACATATTCAATCGATTTCAACTAAAAAAGTCTCCAATGTATGCCGGAGGACAGTTTTTTAATGTTCTACCAGACTCAATAAAAGAAATAAGATATTTTAACAAATTCAAGACCAGTTTAAAGTTGTTTTTAACTCAAAATTGTTTTTATTCTCTAGACGAATTTACTGGCTGGAATGACACCTAATTTCTGTATTTTGTACCTTTCGCGTAATGTACTGGGTGTGTCGGAGCCCCAGGAACGTTGCGACGAATTAAAAAAAAAAAAAGAATAATAATAGTAATAATAATAATAGGGGGGGGGGGGGGGGGTGTGGCTAAAGGTCAAGTAGCCTCAAATCAGAAACTGAGGGATTTATAATGGCATGTCAAGATGGGGTTTACAACACTCTTGTTTATCGGAGAAACGTACTAGGTTTCGACACGCCCGACGTTAGCTGCAGGGCCTGCTATAGATCACAAGAGACAATCATGCATTTACTATCCGCATGTCCGAAATACGCAGTCTCGGCCTACATCCATCGACACAATGCAGCTCTGCGAGTGCTTTACTTCCATCTGAGACACTCTTATAGTATAGATGAGACACCGGTTATACCTTACGTACCGGAGGAAATTGAGTCCGTCGTAGAAAACGAAAAATGCCGTATCTACTGGAACTATTCATTTCCTACTCTCAGGCGTTTGCAAGCCTGATATAACCCTTCTAGACCATCAAAAGAAGGCGATATATGTTATCGAGTTTTCGGCACCCAGCGAGAACAACATCGCCAGAAAGGAGTAGGAAAAGGAACCAAATATCGAGATCTCATCTTCGAAATACGCAGGCTGTATCCAGATCACACAGTACGTTTGGAGGTTTTAAAAATCGGTTGTCTAGGTGGCATTAAGAATTCACTGCTATCAGTGCTGAAGACCATACCAGCATGTAGCGACATGGCCGAAATATTAGCCGGTCGGATGCAGAAAGCAATCATACTAGGATCATTGCGACTACTCAGGGCACATGAATAGCGAAACTCGGCAATGACTGACTTCGCGGTGTGGAGAGTCACTGTCGCATCAGATCTATTAGAAAAAATTCAATATAATTCGCAATATCACATCTATAATACAAGAAACCAATCGGACTTTCATGTACGGCAAGCCATCACTAATAGTTCCCAGAATACAATTTTTTATTAAATGTTTAAAAAATTTAATAGACTGCCTACAGAAATTAAAAAAAAAACAATAAATGTATTCAAAAGTAACCTCAAACATTACTTGATAAATAAACAGAACGGATATACTTTCTTGTGATAATACCCTTAAACCTGCCCTTTTTAAGTATTGCCCTTAATTTATTGTTATTTTACCCCTCGTTTTATCGGCATTTATTATAGATTATTTGTTTTGAGATCATGTACTAAAAAATTACTTGTTGTTTAAAATTACTTGTTGTTGTTTAAAAAATTACTTAATAATTAATACCACTTACTATGTTTAAATTATTAATAGTTTTGCGAAGATAGGTTATAGCTGTGTTAAAGTAGATCCATAAAGAGCAATGTAATTTACAAAAGCCTTCTTTCAACATACAAATAAATGACAACTTTATAATTAAAATGAAAAACACAACAAAATACCTCGGTATCATAAATGATCCAAATTTGAAATGGGCATTATATCCTACCTCTTTCATATAATAAAATAGTGCTTTGTATAAGAACATTATATTATCTGTCTTGCTGTACCTTTATTTATGGAAAGCTTGAACTGAGATATTTATTATTTGCAATAAATATCAAAAGAAGTATACATTTTTAAATAATTTGACATTTAGGAGTCATTCACATATTACAGTTGACATCTTGATACTTAACAGGCACAGCCAAGCATTATTTTGATTTTTGCCAAATAAAATGGCAGGTTAATTATTCTATGGGGTTGCGACAGAGAAATTTGATGAAGGTGTTTTTGTGACTAGGGGCGAAATAGTAGTACGCTTAATAGCACCACCATAAAAAGTTATTTTTAAGAAACTGATTATATATTTTTCATAAATTGGCAGGCTTGGCGACTAATTTTGAATGAAACTAGCCTCCAAAATGGCTATATGGTTGCAAGTATGAAGGTCGCAACCCGCACCCTGTATAAAAAAAAATATATATTCTTTTTAAAAAACCTCTCATTCCAAACCAGCAGCAGGAACGACATCCTGGTTATAACTAAATTTTATAATAATATATACCACTTGTTGTAGTCGCTGGTTAAGGAATGAGAGGTTTTTTATAAAGAATATATATTTTTTTTATACAGGGTGCTGCTGTTGTAGCTGCTGGAACAAAAACAATATGTTTTTGCGACAAGCTTCCAGTATGTTTAGACTCAAAACCGATGCTGCTGGTTTGTTTTTAGGCGTTTTCTGAATTAGGTTCTCTATATAAGGCAACCTCGTTAACATTTCTTTCGCAGTATGCCTCCGCGCTTCGTGTTACCATATCATCGAGATTTGGGTCCGGGAAACGAATTGGAGAGTGGGGAGCCCGTTGACAGTGACGATTACATAGCCGAAAAACACGACTACGCCTACGCTAACGCCATATCGGCAGAAGACGTATTAAGAGCTGACGAAGAGGCCGTAAAAGAATTTTGGAGTGACTTTTCAACAACCGGTAACTGGCATTCATTGATCGGTAAGTTTGGTTATATTAAATTTTTCTGTATAATACCAATAGAATTGTAGGTGCCGCTGGTTTAAAGCTCAAGAGTATTCTGGAAAAAAACACAGGTGTATTATATCCAGACATGTCCAATAAGCACGAAGAAAAATATAAAAAATTGCCAGTACGACTTGGCCTAACGAGAAGGAGAGGAGATAATGAAAATCGACAAAATGAAGCTCGTAATAAGGAACTATTGTCAAGACGAGATCCTACACAAGATCCTGCTCAACCTTCATCCTCTCGTGACGTTTCGGATATTGGACAAGACGAAGGATATGGTACCCAAATGAGTCAAGGGAATGCTCCCATGAATACAGACGAAGTAGATGCCGGAGAGGAAATGGGAAATCCGTCCAATACGGAAGGGGTTACAAATCCTACAAATGGATCGGGTGTACTCTATATGATGAAGTCACTGGCAAGTCCTACATTTACATTTTTTAAGAAATCTCGCATCATGCATACATGGGGATTTGCATCACACCGATTTAATTTAGGACCAAAGGGTAAAGAAAGCAACTATATGGGTTTAAGTACAAGCCTAGCATACGTACCTGTCGACTGGATACCATTTTATCTATCTCCAGCAGAATATTCCATGTTGCCACTGGGATCCTTTATTAAAGAGGTTTACGTAGAAATAATACCAAAAGGAGTGAGATGCTCATTCGACACGGGTACGACATTAACCGGAAGTGCCAATTCTATGCACGTAATATTTGGAAAACATTGTGTGGGTTTGAACCATAAAGTCGAACACGTCAACTATATTTTGAAAAATGATGAGAAAAAACCGATGACCATAAATTCGCTCACAAATATTACGTCGTCGGAATTTACCTATAGATTATACGGGGAAACTGCAAATTATCATTCCAACAAAGATCCTGTTTTTCCTTCTTCCTGGGGTGCAAACAGAGCGCTACCCGCCTATGCCGTGCTCATGTGTACGGGCAATGGATCGACCAACAGTTATTACATCAAAACTGGATGGACCAACAGTTATTACATCAAAACTGGATGGCCTTGTTTGGATAAAATTGTCGAAAGGTATAATCTCAATGAACATATCAATACTCCGTGCGTAAGATATACGTATAAACCCAGAAATGGCATTTTAAAGCATCTTTACAACTCGTCCGTGGTACCGAATAAATTGAAATTACTTTCCGGAAGGCTCGACATTGGAGTAAAAGAAACTCAGTTTTTGGTAGATAACAATTTCCAAAATACTCACATGAGCTTCGCGCCTTGTAGAGAAAAAGACAAGCAAAAATTTGGTTACGAAAATATAATCGAAAAGAATTTTATGACTGGACACCCGAACAACAAATCACACACGATATCTCAACCTCAAGTTCATATTGGCATTGAACCGGTACAATCTAATGCACCAGCCGATGCCAATCAAAATTGGGTGAATGCTTCCGCGGAATATGAAATTCGCGCATCATGTGTCATCGGTATTCGTACCGACTTAATGTATGCCGATGGAATGTACGCAAATAAAATGGGATTCCCATCAGCGACAAAACAAGCTAATCATAATTATTTTATTTCTCAGAATCATGTCGGTGGACATTATTGTGAAAATTGGCAAGGTCATTATAATAACAGTGATTGAGTATATGTATATTTATTGAAATAAAGTGTTACAATGTAATAAATTTATTCATTAACAACAATAGTTTTAATTATTCCATACAATTTCCATAATTTATACAATGCTAATGGATGCAAGTGTTTAGTAAAATTAGATAATAAAGTACAATTATCCCAATTAAATCTATACATGCGATTATTAAAAATATCGTTATTTGGAAAGACCTCCGCATTTGTCGTTACAATCACCGGAGTTTTATCTATTTGAACATGTGATTGATATTTTATATTCGCCATACAGGGGTCTCCCGCAAATAACATTTTACAGGTATCATAAGCTGACGGTTCGCAATTCGGTTCGTCCCATATTAAAATTCGTTTATCAACACAATCCTGTAGAGGAAATTGTGAATACTTATTAAAATTCGCGATTTGTCCTTTAACTAAACACAAGGACGCGCATATTTTGGCGAAAAGAGTTTTTCCCGCGTTGCTAGGTCCTCTTATTTGAATGCAATTTTTTTTCTCCTCCTTGCGATCTAAAATGTTGTAAACAACACTTAAAAATTCTTTTATGTAATCCTCGTCGTAATTACATTGATATGAAATTAATTCCGATAATTTAGAAGTTGATTCTTCGACGGAATAATAATAATCGTACACGTGACCGGATGTGCAATCGAAAAGAGGCTGCGAATTTAGATAAAATTCAATGAGTTCGTTTATTGTTTTATTACAAATTGACCTTTGAAATATATCAATAGCGGTTATATAATCGGAGTCTGTTCTGCCAATTCTTTTTAATTCCGAGTTATCTATCCACTGCGCGGTTTTACACGAACTTAATAAGGGACAAACCGGGAATTTTTCGAAAAATTGTAAAATTTGCGTAATTTTCGAACCTTTTTGACGTTTTGATGAGCTGCAATTTTTTCCCTTACGTCCTTTAGTAGATGTTGTAGATTCCGATTTCTCTCCACCATCAACGGCGTCACTACGAATTGCACAGATTTCGTCATCTTGGTCCAAATTTGTTCCTTGACCACCTTCTTGGCTTCCTTCAATGGAATCAATTTCAAGAAATAGTAGAGACAGATTTGGGGTTGTAGAAACATATAAATTCCGAGATTTCGGAAATATTCTGTAAATAAAATAAATTCTTTTACCAAACCTAGAATGAACAACATGCCAAATTTAAATAAATAGAAATTAATTTTATTTACCTCCTCGCAACTCTCCGCTCCACTGAGCTCGTCGTTTTCTTCTAAGAAATCTGACTCCCTGGAATATAGAGCATCTGCAGGTTCCTGCTGTCCACCCGCAATCGTGGACGATGTGGAGATGGTTCCATTCGGCGCTTTCATGATAACTGATGATGAGGAGTTGTCCGTAGTATCGCTGGTTTGCCAATTGGCTAACCATATCAAAGCCTTGTTGGTAATCTCCGACGGGAATGACGTCGTGGCAAAATCTTCTTCTGAGACGAGCTCCAGTAAGGTCTTCCACGAATTTACTTCTTCTTGGTTCCCAGATTCCAAATTCTCCAGGATCCTCCTCAAAATCCTCATTAATGGTAATATCGGGTGTCCAAATTGTAGAAGCCATTTCTTCGAACAGTTCTTCAACAGAGTCCACAATTCCATGGGAGTCTGCCATATTTCTTGAATTAAATTTAAAGTATCTTTAACGTTACAACAATCTATTTCGTCTTTAGTTATTTCCGCCATTAGTAAGAAATTCCGCTGCTAGTACCTCGTTTGTATATTTTGAGAGGCAAGAAGTGCAATCTTCTATCTTTAGGTACTGTATGCACCGTTGCTCGCAATGTGCACAGTATACCTGTTCCACGTACGCTTCGTTTAAAACCTCTTCCGGTTTAACCAAGGATGGATGGTAACAAATAATTGAATGATGTTCAATTAGTTCCAACCAATCTATTGGATTTATTTGGATACTACAACTACGACAAACTTCAACAATAGCCTCTTCAAAAATTTCTTCTTGAGGAAGTCCTTCGTCTATATTTCGAAATTCCCCGAAATTATTTTTATAAGTGCGAACGAATATTTTCACAAAATTGGATTTCTTACAATACCATATATTTAAACTCATCACTTACTTGTAACACTTTATATAGCTTAATCATACATATACTGATTTTAAAATTCAATTTTTCCTTTTATATTCTAAATTTTTAATTAGTTATAAACAGCATGTGGCTGGAAAATGACTTTTCTTTAATTTTTCCTGGGTTGGACTTGACCTTGATTATGTAAAGTTTTTATTCGACACGTGTGTGTATTTAACTACATTGTAACATAATTGCAAAATATACGGGGAAATTTTTATTAGCAGCATCGGTTTTGAATCTAAACATACTGGAAGCTTGTCGCAAAAACATATTGTTTTTGTTCCAGCAGCTACAACAGCAGCACCCTGTATAAAAAAAATATATATTCTTTTTAAAAAACCTCTCATTCCAAACCAGCAGCAGGAACGACATCCTGGTTATAACTAAATTTTATAATAATATATACCACAGCTGTTGTTTGAGAGGTCGTTAGAGAATGTTTGGAATTTATGGAATGTGAAGAATGTTACGAATTTTGACGTTGGAAATAATTGAAATTCCTAAAATTGTTCACATAAAGAATGCATAGGCGGATTTTAAGAAAATTGTTATTAAAGTAGTTAGGATGAACCCAAAATTCTGAAAATCAATAGGGTTTTAAGTTAGAAGTAATTATTCAAGAAAATCAAAACCGCGAGTCTATCCGAACTTTCGTTCTAGAGTTATCGTGTCGGCATACATACATACATACATACAGACGAACAGAAAAAAATTTTTTTTTGGATTTTCGTTTTAAAAAATTGGGGTCAGAAAATTTTTTCGTCTGCACGAATGCAATACTGAGGCCCCATAGGAAGGGCCTCAGTAATAAATGCTTTTATTGGCCAAACTACTAAGAACCTAATACAAAGAAAGAAAAAATATATAAATACAAATACTTTGCCAAATGGCAGAGTTCGAAATCTCTGATAAATATGCTCATCCACTCATTATATTATATTTGTTAATTTCTTCTTCTTCAATCTAAATTTAATTTAAATTTTTAAATGTATTCATCACGCATTTCTATCATAGATGTGATTTCAGAATTTTATGATTAATCAATTACTTTCAGGGAAATGTGGATTTACATGATTCTACATTTTAACTACTATGTTTATTTTTACTCCAATGCACGTAAAATCAACTATTGTTGCTAGTTTCAAGCATATTACGATAATTATTTCGGTTCATAAATTAATAAGTTATATTTAAAAAACATTTATTGTATTCAGTGGCGTAGTTAATTAAAAACATTTATTCTGTAAAATAAATAAAATATGTATATTTAAATAATTAGGTTGCTTTTCATCATGAGAGTTCGGTAGTAGGTCTTTTAGTTCACCTAACCTTTAGACAATAATGTTATAAGAAATTTCCCAATTGGATTACTGGTATCTGCAATATTGGCTCTTGAAAATGACCGTTCATAAAGTTATGAATCTTGATTAATGGCATTCTAACTTTTACGTTTTTCTGACTTTTTTATCTTTAAATTCTGCTAAACTTGTATTTTCATCTTTTATGTCCCAACAGGTGTAGTTTTCTTTTTAGGCCTCATGATAACCTAAAAAGATCTAAACTAGCTACACAATTTTTTATTAGAAAAGCAATTGCAAGCGAGGTATGTCTTTTAAGAGAAAAGCGAAATCAAAGGTATCTGGTCAGTCTAGATCACTGCATCACTGCATAGTGAATAATATAGGAAGAAAAGTGTATAATTTTTATTCTAATAACATTGTCCCGTCTTTTCATATGATTAAAAATGAAATTAAGTTGTTCCAGATTACCCATACAATTCCAATAATATTACTAGTGGGAACAACTTCTCCTTTGGCTAAAACCGCAACAAGCATTGTTTTATATCAAAAGAAAAATAGCAGAGATATAATAGTTAATAGCATATTCTGTAAGAAGGTTGGAAATAAAATTCGATACGAATGGAAGATACTGTCACGAGGTACGGTCAGTAGTATCGGATTTTCATTCCAACGAAGTAACAGACTGTACTTTCTCCACGGTCACAAACACTGTAGGAGCCAAAGACATTACAACTAAGAGACCAAATTGTTTACATTTTTATGTGGCAAATCATTATTCCCACCAAATTCTCGTTTTATTGCGTCTTTGCCGGATTTATCAATCTGTAAAGATTATTCGGAGAGATTACTTTCGAAAAATAAAATTTGATGAATCCTATAACTATAATTTTATATGATATAAATAAAAATATGTTTTTAATCAAATTATTCTTTAAAATTTTAATATAAGCTAAATTTTTTATTAAAAATTAATATTAATCTAAACAAAATATTAGTGTTTCAAAGAACTCCGTAAATACGGCAACGCTGAATATCTTATTTTACGAATTTACAACTAGTACCTATTTTTATGAATGAAATGTAGTTACCGTAACCAGCCGCAACGTTGCCAATCGGGTCTAACAGCTATTTTGGGTTTCTGACAGTTTCTGTGTGACTTATTGATTTATTCATTTATAAAATACTATTTCTGTGAACTTTTATGAGAAATATAAAAAAATTTGGCACATGCATGTGTAGTTTTCAATAAGGTAGATCATTTAAATCGTAATTTATCCTTTTATCGGTAAGTATTTTTAGGTTAGGTTAGGTTCATTTGAACCAGTGGAGTAGGGCACCCGTCTTAAGACTGTTTTGACTATACAATTTCTTGTACAAAATTTGATACAATTTCTTATAGAATTTAAATTGTATAGGATCACATAGTAAATGGTTTGAAAAATGATTATCCAATCTAATTTTTCAGACAATTTACTGCAGGTTTGATAATATACAATTTAAATTGTACAAGAAATTGTATCAAAAACTTGTATAGTCTAAAACAGTCTTAAAACAGTCTTAAAACAGTTTTTAAAGTGATATTTCTTTTATAAATTAGTAAATTATTCTTATGCCAATAGATAATTATTGAATAGTGGCAAAGAAAATTTAACGTAAAATGTAGAATACCTTAAAAATGATTTACCTATTAGGCACCTATACATATTTTTTAATATTCTATTTAGGTTTCCGCAAGATCCTGAGAAAAGAAAACTTTGGTTTTCTCTAGTAGGGATCCTTGAAAATCAGCCCCTTCGTAAAAACCCAGAGTTGTGTTCAGAACACTTTTTTCCTGAAGATGTTTTGGTACGTGCAAATGGTGCTAAATATATCAAAAAAGATGCGAACCCCAGACGGTGTGGGGGCTTTCTATTTTTGGATGACTTATCCAACAGGTAAAAATACAAAATATTCATTTTTTGTTTACCTCTAAACATTATTATTTATTACCTATATGTATGTATATCTAATGTATGGGGTTTTAGTTCTGATTCAACTGTTTTTGGAACACCACCTGCTGCAAAAAAAAAACATTGCAGTAAGTAATAACACTAATAAGTAAGCATAAAAAAATTAAATGAAATTTTAGTTAATTAAATTAAGGTATTTAATATAATTAAAACGTTATTTTAAAAATTTTTATAGTTTTTTTACGATATTTTTTGCCATAATTTTGGTTAACATCATACCAGGCAAATATATAGTAAATGCCAATAAACTATAAACCAATAAATATTAAAAATCGAAAGGTAACTTGAATTCTCCAGTATTTGAATTTACTTGTACTTGAATTTACCTACATGAAAAAATCATCATAATTATATTACTTAAACCTGAATTTACCTACATGAAAAAATCATCATAATTATATTATTAAAAAAATATACCTACTTATTTACGAATTTTTTTAACATACTACTCTGACAATATTGGTAAGTTTAAAACTCTACGCCACTGGCGAGCATATTATGGACACTATTTACAACGTTGCCAGCCAGTCCTAAGAGATCTGTCTTTCTCTCTTCCACTCACTAACAATTTTAAAACAATAACAGTCCGCAATTGTATGGGATTTATGAATGAAACATTTTGTCTCTATGTTGTAATGTCTTTGGTAGGAGCTTAATATAGTAAAATGAAACTTTTAACAAAATGAAATATTTAATCTAACTTATGTGAGCCAATTTTTTACTTAAATGATTTGCATTATTTGTCAGTAGAGAAGTATTAATAAATTCCATATTAGAATCAATAATATTCGCCCACTTTTGAATGTAAGTTCGGCTCAACAAACGCTGCCGCTTATCTTTGTTCGGGCAAATTCAAACTAAATAATAATTCGTCACGTAGAACTGCTAATCATGAAATTCGAGACTATCTACTATGCGGGCGTGATATTCACGGTCATTGATCATTAGCTATTACAAAATAAACATTCTGACACTAGATTTAGAATGAAATACCTGTCAAATATATAAGAGGCAAGTGTTTCAGAATTTTCTATCACTCTCAAAAGTGAGAATGTTTTCCTTCTATTATTATAGGTGGTGTGGAAAGAACGAAAAACTACACGCTAATTTTACTTCCTAAGTGTTCTATTTTCCTTTTGATACAATGCAATTCCTGTTGTGGTATTAGCCAAAGGAGTAGTTGTTTTTAGGAGGGAAATGGTCGCTCGACGTTTCTGTGATATGGTCTTTGAGTTTTTATCTTTTTCCTTTGTTTTTATTTTAAAATTGGTCACATTTGAGACTCCCTTGAATAATTTTGTTTTTTCGTCGACAAGATAGATTCACAGTCTGTTTTGATGGTACCTACTTGATACGACACTTATATTGTGTTAGATGTTCTGTGAAAAATATTGCACATATTTATATTTAGAGATCTAACCAAGATGTTTTTTCAACAATATGGGTATGTTATGTTGGGAATGGGGTGTTAATACACTGCGACGTAAAAGATCTATTGTGCCCCCTTCTGTAGCACTTATGGCGGATCTTCAAGGTGTCTGGCAAGAAAATCATGAAAATTGTCCGGTTACTGGGGAAACTTCTTTTGATAGTCCTCCAAGTAACCTATATAAAACTCAGCTTTTATACTATAACGTAAGTGTAAGTACAATTTTTTAGAGTTTGGGGGTACCCGGCAGGGGGTTGAAACCATACCAAGTGTCCGGCAATAGATGATATCATTTTAAATACCAAAAAAATGAGCTTTATACTTTAATGTATTTGGGTGCTATTTTTTACACCTTTATTATCTGTTACCTGCCAAAGTAACCACTACCCAAACTACATGGTCGCTCATCGTTCTTACCTGTGTTGGTGACGTGCGCAGACAAATTTTCAGCTTCTATGAAATAATGGGCGTCTGGCCATTGCGGGCTCTTGGACTATAAGTTTACTTAAAATTTAAAAATGTTTGCATATTAAATGTTCGCCCACATTTCAGCTGCTGTCTGAAAATTCAGAAAAGCAATGAGCTGAGGTTCATGTATCGAAGATAACCTCCGAGGAATTACTACTAGAGGGAGCGTGAAGCGAGTTTGTAGGCGATTGTTGTGTTAGCAACATCTGTGGAGGAAGTGAGGAAGCGGGCACAAGGGGGAAGGTAAACATCCTTCTTGTTCAGTGGCGTATAATTTCTCTGTAAGAACACACATTATCCAAACTTTTTAATTGTAAAAAAAATAAAAAAATAGCTAATTTTACTATTTTTAATATGTATACCGTATTATATGTGTCTGATGCAGGCAATGAAACAAAATCACTATAAAGCTCTAATTTTTTCAATTAAAGAATAAAACCTCAAAATCAATTTTATTATAAATAAATACAGGAGTGACTAGTTTCGGCGACACAGGGACATCTTCAAGCCTGTAATACAATAATCCTTAATTATTATAATAGGTTGGTCACTTACAATTAAAATTAAATAGTATAAACCACAAAAATGGATCCATATTGTAGCGTTACAGCATTGTAGAATTAAAGCTGTGAAAATAAAAGAGCAGTGTAAAAGTAACTAAAAATAAGAAAAACTGGGTACGAAATGTACAAGAGAAGAGGTGAGGATGAGCAATTGCGAATGCATTTAATTGCTCGGGATAACAAATAATGCTGATAATGTAAAGAGTGGTATAGTCCCCGTCAAAGAAGGTCCGGATATGTGAAAGAGGACGGCGTTTTCTCTGTAAATCTGGAGAATTTAAGGATGGAGGGAAGACAAATCTTGCTGGCTCAGGTGTAGATGGCTAGAAAAAGGAGCGTGTAGATGAGAGCTTCAGTAAATATCGTCCCGTTCGTCTAATTTTTTATTAGCACTCACTGTTTCGGCTTTATCTTCGAAATTCATTTTCAAAAGGAAATAAAAGTAATCACTCATGCAAGCAAATAATGAAACAACATGAATTCATTTTATTTAATAAGCTAATTAAACATTTGTTTCAATGAAAATAACATATATGTGAATATAAAAAAAAATAGAAATAGATAAGATTAATATCAAAATCAATTTGAAAATACAACAAACAGAGATAAAATGAAATAAATTAATAAAAGTACAAATAAAAAGTTAATAACATCTAAAAGTAACACATTTTAAGTAGATAAATGTTTAAAGGGTTGATTTCTGAACATAACTAATCTGAAGTTTTCCCCCTTTGTAATATTATGAGGGTTTTTGTAGTTGAAATGAAAATTATATTTTATTTTGGTCCTAATAAAAATTTAAACATAGGTTATCAAAGAGTAAAGTACATATATAGAACTTCATAATCTTAAAACGTTATCAAAAATTATTAACAATTACAACACAACACTTATTGAAATTTATTTTTTTAAATTCTGACTGACCTAAAGTGTAGGTATCTACCAGTGGCGGTTGGCCCGTAAGGGCACTTGGGCACGTGCCCTGTATAATAAACAAAAAAAAATAACTTACATATTTTATATTTTCCACAATGCCTATTATTATTTTATCTAAGATTCAGCGCAAACCGCGTTGGCACAACACTGGACGACCGGGCGTTGAGCGACGTTCCGAGAATTCCGAAATTAAGTGGAAGATGGGCACAGTAAATGTGTGCCTCTGTTGTTTTCTCTCTCATTATGATGCGAAAAACAAGGACAACGACAATATCGCTTAGCAAGAAACACATGAGATGGATTATACATTATAAGCGGGGCGCTGTCCTTATCGTGACGTGCTGTACCCATGGCACAGATTACCTAGACCAGATACGAATGTACGAAGCGGCATCTTTACCGGCTTAAGGTGCGCGTTTGTTGGACCATGATAATAATTTATTTATTGTGATTACGAAAAAACGTTAGATGGACCATTGAAATAGTTAAGAAATAAAACTAAAAAGAAAAATAACTTTTTTTTTATAAAGCAGTCAAAAATATGGTGAAAAAAAATCAATAATATTTATAAATGGGACAAAATTTTAATTTTTCTTCTGGTTTTGTCTGACTTTTCGAGGATTTCAAATCTCTGTTTGCATATTTAAGAGTATAAAAAACTCTGAGTCTTATAAATATTTTAATGTTGTACATTTTCGCAAATTGTTGGCAAGGATGACCAAATTCTATTTTGCTCATCTCAAAAAGATATGCGTTGGAAATTCCTGGCTTAGTAGACAAACTATCAAATAGAGATATAAATATTTTTTCTAATTTGAAAATATAAAAGAGAAAATTTTCGCTGGGAGATTTTAAATTGCCAAACACCTTTTCTTCAGAGTCGTATGCTTTAAAATGCGTTAACAAGTTAGAATTGTTAAGTAAATTGCATTCTTCTGAGAAATTTACGAAAATTTCGCTAAAGTGGATATGTAATGATTTTTTGATTAAATAGCCACATACATAGTTAAATGCATTTTGAGTGGTCACATTTAGCTCCCTGCAGTCACATTCAGAAATCGTTATTGCCCCAACTGATTGTACATGAGGTTCGGTTTCCGTTTTATGATAATTATTTGAAACACGGTTTAGTTCTGTAAGTAAAATGTCATGCCATGTTATCCATCGAAAAAAAACTTATTCGGTCCATTTCAAATTTTAATAATCTGGTCATCAATCACTTAGCTAGCCAAAAATCCAGAAGAATGGACTTCAACTATAAGAAATAGTATACAACTGCAGCGGTACCTAGCAGTTAGTCTTCAATTTTGTAATATTTAATTTGTTTTGAAATATATTTAATTTTCATTAAGCGGAGAACTTGTTTTCCTAAAGAAAAAACGAATCCCGGGATTCCTTTCCAGTGTGTGCCCCACTGCCGCTAGTGCCCACGAGCCGCCACTGGTATCTACAAGTTTGACGACTGTTTACAATGATAATTTTTTTGTAAATTTTTATAGCCTAAAGAATTTCCTCTAGATAATCTTTTTAAATTTACCCAGAGATACGGAACTAGTTTTTTAAGATGTTCAGGAAAAGTTCTAAAAAAAAAAGGAATCGTACAACGAAACCACTTAGCGATTACTGAAAATATTCCAAATTGCCGAAAATTTTTTAACAGGATAATATTTACTAGATACACTACACTGTCTATAAAAAATTTTCCTCAAAACTCATTTTCGTCCAATTTAATTTTATCTTTAAACTATATTGTTAACTGTTTAATGTCGTTAAAATGTATTTAATACCCATTTATATAAATTGCCTTTCGAAAAGTTTATTCATTTTGTTAAAAACGTGAAAGTAGGACGCTCCAGTCATTAGAAAGTTATAATTATTAACAAAAAAGCCGAATTCTTCAAAATTAAAAAATGTTGTGGAGTTTGTGTTTTATATTTTTACTATCTGGTGCTTCTTGTGCTTCTGTAAATGACTTTTTAAACGGAGATGTGATAAATAGGTGGTTATTCACTAGTTTGGGAGAAGAAAACAGTTTATGTAGGAACCATAGCCAATTTTATTTACAAGAATTGGACAAACTTAAGTTATGGGCTACTGAAAGTAAGTAATTTTATGGAATTTCTCTTATTTGTAACTTCAATTAAAATAGTATATAAACTATACTTTTTCTACAACCATTATTATGTTTTTATTTATTTGACACTTACTGTATAGAAATTTCATGAGAGAGTTCCTCAAAATAAATCACAATAACTTTTTTGTCCAACTGGCAAAAATATAAATGACATTTATTCGGAAAGGTGGTGTAGGTGTCTAAGGCGCTCGCATTCATTTAAGAGCAATTTTGTGATACAGATACCCGGCTGCGAATCCTACAGAAGACCATGAGAATTTATTTGCATGGTTCTCTATATAGTCTAAGATCCCGCTGCAAAATCACTACGTTCATTAAGTTTTGAGTGAAACACAAATTTTTACATGATTTTATGAATAGGAGAATACACTGACAACACCGCAGCCAGTCAAAAGTGGCCGCAAGTAATTTTAATTAAATTAATGTTAATTAATATTCCAAAAAAAATTTCGTTTACTTCTCTTTAAAATAAAATATCATCCACATCATAACAATGCATGTAAAGAATTCTAAAATCCTTAAGTGCCGTTCCATACTCGGCCGCAACTACCTCGCAGCCAGGTGTAAGCAGGTAATATTTTGATCTATCTATACGTTCGTGACTTACACGGATGTTTTTTATATCAAATTAAAGCTAATTTTTTTCTAACATGATGATATATTGCTGCCTATGAAAAAATAGCCGCAAATTAGGAGTGCCATCAGTTAAAAATGCGAGATATCTGAGATAAAATGAGAGAGAGTTAGCACGCAACGCCACTTGTTAGATGAGGATGGTGAATGCCAACTGTGTGAGTATTTGAAGCTATTGCGCATGCGTCGACAATAGCAATAGCTTCAAATACTCACACAGTTGGCATTCACTATCCTCATCTAACAAGTGGCGTTGCGCACTAACTCTCTCTCATTTGATCTCAGATATCTCGCGTTTTTAACTGATGGCACTCCTAATTTGCGGCTATTTTTTCATAGGCAGCAATATATCATCATGTTAGAAAAAAAATTAGCTTTAATTTGATATAAAAAACATCCGTGTAAGTCACAAACGTATAGATAGATCAAAAAATTACCTGCTTACACCTGGCTGCGAGGTTGTTACGGCCGAGTATAGAACGGCACTTAAGGATTTTAGAATTCTTTACATGCATTGTTATGATGTGGATGATATTTTATTTTAAAGAGAAGTAAACGAAATTTTTTTTGGAATATTAATTAATATTAATTTAATTAAAATTACTTGCGGCCACTTTTGACTGGCTGCGGTGTTATCAGTGTATTCTCCTATTCATAAAATCATGTAAAAATTTGTGTTTCACTCAAAACTTAATGAACGTAGTGATTTTGCAGCGGGATCTCGTACTAATAGGATTTGATGGATGCCGTATTAGCATAAATTTAATTTATGTTGATATGATATCCATATTATAAAACTCGCCTTTCGTTACCGTTTCGATGATGGTGGGTGGAGTTTTCCGGCCTTTCCTCAACTGTAAGTCAAATGGCACCATCAATCATCTTTAAGTCGCTCCGGAGCGCCACGGAAAATAATAATAGTAGCCGTTCCTTCACCTACACAAGTCGCTCAGTCGGCTTCAGAGGTTGAAATTCATTCATAAGGGAGTGAATTAGGGAGAGTATTATTATATAATTTAAAAAGTTTAAGAAAATTTAAGTTCAGTTATTTTAATCATCTAGTACATGTAATAGTATGGTTCGTAATATGAGAAAATAGTTAAAGATATGTATCTCCAGATTGCTGCCCTTTTTAATTAAATCGAAATTTGGATCAGTTGGAGAATGTAAATAAACTTAGGAAACTTTATTAGCAAGTTTTAGTTAGATCAATTGCTGATAAAATAATTCTGTTTCATGGCTACATTGACTGCGTCTAGATCTTTCTCTTAAGTACGGCTTATTGTAAAGCCTACTGAATCACTAGCCAGACAACACACCAAATCCCAGAGATATCCATAGAATATCTTTTGTGGATATCCAATATATCCACAGGATATCAGAAATATTCCATGGATCTAATATGGATATCCAAATGTCCGTCTATATCCAGAATATAGAAGATATTCCATGGATTATCCAGCAAAATATCTAATGGGTATCTTACAGACAATACAAGAAATCCCCGAGATATCCACAGAATATATTTTGTGGATATCCAATATGGATATCCAACCAAATGTCCGTCTATATCCCAGGATATAGAAGAATTCGGATATTCAGCAATATATTTTATTGGTATCTTTATTAGAGGTTCATAAAAGTAACCAATGATTATTGAATAATGTCGAAAGAAAATAGAGATAAAAAATATTTTCAACACTCTGCCTTTGATTTTGCCCACTAAGGAGAAAGTCATCCTTATTAGGACTCTTCAGCAATAAATGGAAACTCTCGACTCCAGACTCTAGTCTGATCGGGAAACAAATTTCGATCGAACTCAATTACGGCGGGTTGAGCATGAGTAGATGCGAAAGTGGTATCGCCATCTATACTTAGTAAGCAAAATCAAAAATTACATCTAGTGGATATCCACGATGGTTTGCGTTCGCGCCTAGACTTTGATTATTTAGTGGATGTCCATGGGATATTAAATACACCTTAAAAAAATTAATTTTAAATATCTGAACGGTACTATTAGCCACAATGGTGAGCACAATGGCGTAATTTTTTAATAATTTGCTATATAATTACTATTATTTATGGACATTTGCATGTCTATAAATTACATCTCATGGATATAAAATAGATATCCACCATGAACTGGACATTCAGTGGATATTGGGATGTTCAGTAGATATCCAAAGGATTTGGTGTGCTGTCTGGGTAGCCTACCTTGAAAATGAGACGTACCTATTGCAAAGACTTATTTGCCATACCAAAAAAAAATTGGGCTTACAAAAGAAATAAGGGCCCCACCTCCGTTGAAGATCAAAGAATGAAAACTCAATAAATTGTACATGGAATAATCTTAATCTAAAAAAAATATAACTTTAAAGGAGACACTTCGGATTTTTCTGACATTGCACATAAAGAAGCTTTGTAAATAAGGAAAAGACAAAAGTTTTTTAACAGTGCAGCACACAGTGGCCGAAAATCGAGTAAAGAGTGGCCAACAGTCAAGTTATAGGTTAAAAGACTTCAAATATGGTATACGAGGGTTTTTTAGGACGCTTATTACAATACTTTTATTATTTAGAATACAAAATTGCGGATCACAAAATATGGTGGACAGCTCCTGAAAAAAACTCGCTTAATTTTAACGTAAATCATTAGAGGGGTTTTGTGGGTCGCTGATTTCACAATTTCAGTTACTTTGGTGAGATACAAAATCGCGGATCCAATATGGCGAACAACTTCTGAAAAAAATCGCTTATAATCCAGTAACTGAAGACCTGAAAATATGCAAAGCTGTCATTAAGTCGGTCCAGATTTCCTTTATAGCTCAATTCTTAGGTCTTGACGGTTGCTTTCAAGAGCAAAAAATTTTACCAACACTGCTGGGTCGGAAAGGGCTCAAAATGGCCCCTAAAGTCCGAAAAAAATGGTATCCCGCTAATATCTGCCAGCTCTAAACATAGTGAACAACTGGTGCAAAAAGGAACAATTGTCCATCAACGCACAAAAAACAACAGTTGTTCAATTCGCGCAGTGGCGTGGGTAACCAAAACTGCGCAGGCAAGTGCAATAGGCCAACTCACTAGCATTCAGCGGCTTGCCTGTCTAAGTGCTACTGGGGCCAGGCGCACTACGCCGACCGCAGCAATGGAGGTATTATTAAATCTCACGTCATTGCACATCTTCTTACAAGGTGAAACCAGGTTAGCTATTCACAGGCTAATGCAGGGACAAAACCCAATAAGCCAACTACATAGCGCCGACCACACAAGGCTATATCAGCAAGTAAAAAGTGATAATATTCTAGCTATGCCTACTGATAGAGCCATAACCACATACAAATTTGAAAGAAATTTTCAAATTCAAATACCAGCCCGAGAATCCTGGAAACAGGGACCTCCCGTACAGGCTGAACTCGTCTGGTACACAGACGGTTCAAAAACCAAGGAAAGAGCCGGTGCTGGAATCTATGGACCTAAGTCGAAATCAACGATTTCACTAAGCTTAGGAAAATATGCAACAGTGTTCCAGGCTGAGCTAATAGCCATACAACACTGTGCAAGAGAATTATTAAATCAGCAAGTATCAGGCAAAACTATTGCCATATACTCTGATAGCCAAGCAGCTCTAAAGGCAATTCTCTCACCAGAAATCAAATCACGACTGGTGAAATACTGTCTAGAAGACCTGACAGAGCTAAGTAGTCAAAATAAGGTGACCTTAGCCTGGGTTCCAGGCCATGAGGGATATCAGGGCAACGAAAAGGCCAACGAATTAGCCCGAGAAGGCTCGGATAAGGCCATGACAGGCCCCGAATCCTTCTGTGGAGTTGCTAAGGCATTGTGCAAGGCATCCATTAAACAATGGATGCAAAAAGAGTCTCAGGAATGGTGGAACAACTATCCAAGACTGAGACAGGCCAAACAGTTCATCAAGGAACCATCGGCCAAGTTTACGAAAGACCTACTGGATCAAAAACGTCAAATCGTTAGGATAACAGTAGGCCTTCTTACTGGACACTGTCGCCTCAAAAGGCACATGAGTGTCATAAATCCAGCAGAAGAAGCAACTTTGTGCAGGTTCTGTGAAGAAGAAGAGGAAACATCATTCCACGTCCTGTGCCAATGTGAAGGCTTAACTGGAATGAGGTTTCTAACATTGGGCGAAGAAAAGCCAATTGCATGCAACTACATGCGGGAGCCACTGTCAAAGCTACTAAGTCTAATAAAAAAGACCAGGCTAAACGACATACTCTAAAACATACGGAGTCCCATAATAGATCTGAAAAGGTCGCGTTGGACAAGGACAAATAACGTCTAACTCCTAATCTAATCTAATCTAATCTAATATCTGCCTAAATATACAAATTAGACAATTTTTGTTTAGATAAAAAATGAAGATCGTATCATTATCTACAAAAATGGCCCCTACCATTTTTTTCGCAAGACGAATATTTTTTACAAAAACGACCTTCGAAAAAGCCCGAATTTTTGCACTGAATAGAAATGTTAGTTTCTCACTGAATTTCCGCTCGAGGGAGTTGGGAATACATTGATTTTCATGTTTTGGACTTTGGACACCAATTGTAGATGGCGCTAGCGGCGTACCTCTGCTCACTAAATTATGGGGCCTATGAATGGAAATCCAGGCACCAATCGATCTTTCGACAATTATTGGCGGATTCCACGGGATTTGTTCTGTAAAGTAACGCTTGGGGTATCTCATCTATATTGCCGAATGTTCTGTGTAATTTGCGTTGCAAAATTTAATAGAAAAGTGCAAAAAAAATTTTTTTTCATGTGGCAGTCTCAAATCCCGGCGCTTTGCCTAATAATGGGTTACTAGTTTTAGAGTGTGATGAATATTGACCCGAGAAGACCCTTTATATTTTCTGTGTCTTTTACAAAATTTTCGCCAACTTCTATCGGAACAATATAGGTCCAGGATTTCAGAAAAATAAGAAAGTTTCTGAAAAATGTCTTTTTTTATGAAAAACATGTTGAAAATACGAAATACATAGCAATGCTTATAATTTATCATACGTTAAACCATTCCATGTCATCAGAATCATACTCTTCATCGGCTTGCTCTTGCTCTATTCCTTCCCCTCCTCCACGCGTCCCTTCCCCTTGTTTTTCCAACCCCTGTATTGCTCTCTCGACACCTATTTCATCCTCCTCCCCTTCAACCCCTTCTGGGTCTCGATCCATCTCTAATTCTTCCGGGAAAATATCTTCATTTTTGTTATAATTAAAACACTGTGTCGACTGACACGAACCACAGACAGGCGATCATTTTAGTCCGGCTTTCAAACATGAACAATTCTTCTCGCAGCCTGTCTTGCACTGACAAAAAATCATCTTCAAGAGTTCCGGGGGGGCCGGATCCCTTGTGATCTGCACCGGTAGCAGTATATCTTCTGCACGTTTCCATCCCCATTCCTCTGATGGCAGTTCGTTTCCAAGCCATTTCTGCACTTGTTAATATACCCTATAAAAGTGCTGCCCAGCAGCTTCTTGGGTAGGGGGTAAGCATTCTAGTTTTATCGCAGTCTTGTTTTGGGCCACGAAAAACAAATTCTTGAAAATTCAAGAATGACGTCGAATTTTTCACTTTAAAAACTTCTTTTTTTTTTAACAACTTAATTGATAATGATAAAATACTATCAATATTTTTCTAAAATACTATCAATAATACCGACAATAACGACTCCAAAAACACGTGGTTAGGTTATGATGGAATATCATGGATCTCAGGCGGAGAGCGTAAAAATGAGGGAGATAATTCTAACAAACAATTAAGAACCACGCTCACATACGGGGATCAATTAATAGAAATGGAAAGGTGAGAATGTCAGCTTCACTTCGGTCTGGGTATTAATATTCAAAAAATGAACAGCGGGGAACAAGAAGTATTTAAAAAAAAATATGTTTTCCCCGGTGTGATCAATTTTCCTGATTTCTGGAAAATGGAGCAACTTAAAAAAAAGACATTTGAAAAGTAGACACTCTAAGCTTTAAAATGGTGTGCATTGAATAACAATATAATGAAATATGAGTTTTTAATTACTGCTTGTTTCAAAGATTTCTAGAACTTCGAAAACGTATGAAAAATGCAAATAAACAAATCAATTTTGTTTTAAAACGCCAGGAAGATACTGGAAAAAAATTCTGAGATCATTCGAGACATCTCAAGATCCCACTTAAAACAAAAATGGGATAAAAAACTATTAAAAGAACAAAAATATGAATGAATTACTATAAAGTGGTCCAAAATAGTGGGAAAACGCAACTTTGACCCCTTTTTCAATGTTCTTGACAGGAAATAACGGGCTTCAAGGCATATGGATCGATACCTATGGGTTTTCCCATTGTAATAAACTTGTAATAAAAATGTCAATTTTTGATCGAGTTTTGAAACAATTTGTCCACCCGTTTACAAGCTAATCAGCATTGCTATAGAGATAAAGAAGGGGCTGAACGAGGAGACTTTTGATTGCAGTTATCTCGAAACCTGTCGAATTCCCGACAAAAATGATAGGGACCATTTTTGTAGATAATGATAAGATCTTTCTAAACAACAATTCTCTAATTTGCATATTGTGGAAGATATTGGCGGGAAACTAGTTTTAAGGTCCATTTTGGGCCCTTTCCGACGCAGCAGAGTTGGTAAAAGTTTTCGACTTTGGAAGCGACCGCCGAGTCCTAAGAGTTGAGCTACAACATAAATCCGGACCGACTTAATGACAGGTTGGTCCCTTCAGTTGCTGGACTATTAGTTTTGTATGGTGAGGTTTTGTGAGTTGCTGATTACGAATTTGTAGTTATTTTGTTAGGATACAAAATGGCGGATCCAATATGGAGGACATATTCTGAAGAAACTCGCTTAATTTTAACGTAAATTAGTATAGAGGGGTTTCTTGAGTCGCTGATTACAAATTTATGGTTATTTTTTCAAAATACAATATGACGGAAAGAGATTGCTTAACATAAAGATACTGCAAAAGTATTTAAAAATGAAAATTGTAAATATATCGTAGATCGCAAATCGAAATCCGAAAGGTCAGAATTATTTGAAATAAGTTGCAGAAATAATTTAAACATTAGGAAACAAATCTCTAAAATCACCCTACGAATTATTAAGACCATCCCCAACCCCTAAGGTGAAAACAAATTCTTGGAGATTTGAAAAAACCTGTCGTCGATGTGATTCGAAACCAGACACCTCTAGACCTTCACGACATGACTGTCGAGATTCCTAGACGGCAATCTGATTTGCTAATTCGGGCCAAGCGCCATTTCAGGCTCGTTCTCAAATCTTCAAATACCTTTATACAGTATAGGTGTATATGAGAGATGCATTGATGATTACTATGCTCATATCTTCGTCTGAGTGAGTTGTTTTCAATGGTTAGGGCTCTTAACGTACATTGAAAACTTAACTCACGCAGACGAAGATATGAGTTTAGTATGCATCAGTGAATATCTCATATACATCGATGCTATATAAAGGTATTTGAAGATTTTAGTACGAGCCCGAAACGGCGCTTGGCCCGAATTAGCACATCAAACGGTTGTCTAGAAATCTCGACAATCAATGTCGTGATGGTCTAGAGGTAGGGCATTTGTATACGTAACAAAGATGTCTGGGTTCGAATCCCATGAAGACAGGCTTTTTTCAAATCTCTGTTTTCATCTTTGGGGTTTATTATTTCAAACGCTACATGTAAAATATACCTAACCATTTTTGAAGCTCTTTTCGTGTAAAGAATGGGCGTTTTTGTACCACACTCCCAATATTAGTCGGTAACTCATAAAATTTTACTCATTGACTTTATCACGCGTAAATGCCTTATCATTATCATTTACCATGGAACCATCAGAACACGTAAACATGGCCATAGCTTCAGGTGAAAAACTTTTTCGTTATATTTGCGACTGTTTCTCCATGCTCGAAATGTGTGGATCAGATGTGATCAGCATACGTTGGAAAACATTTTACATTTTTTTTATCTCTAGCACATTTGTTTCTCGCTTCCTGGTCGTCTTCAGAAAATTTAGCCATCGGATGCGGGCCCATTTGAGGATTGTGGGAGCGTGAATCAAAATTCGATTGATTGAAACGTTACGTCATTTTTCCTGTCGATTTCTACGACACGCATTCCGGTGCTTTAGGCTAAGCCAATGTCAGATATTTTATCTTAATAAGGTTTTCTCTTACGTACAGAAGTAACAACAACCCTGTGCTTCGCTCTGTTTAAAGTTAAATATAGATAAACAATGAAAAATGATAAATTCATGAGGTTGTTGCAATTATAAATGATGTATGTACTTTCCGAATTACCGCTCATCAAGCACAATTAAAACAAAACTTATTAACTCTTGATTGGCGAACAATTCTTCCGAGCTATTTTACCTGCTACGAATAGCCCGGAGATACCTTACTTTGGAGCAGTCATACTCAACCTTTTTTTCCTTTGGCCACATACGTATGTTTGCAATGTTCTTCAAACAGAAAAAATACAAAATATGTTGATTAATTTTTACAACTAAATAATGAATTTATCAGGGACGGTTTCTCCATTAGTTATTAGTTCATTTGTGCAATGAAAATCCACTTAAATTTCATAGAAACACATTATTTTAAAATAACTTTATTTAGCACCATTTTGTGCATCGCACGTAAATTACGACACGACAGTTAACTTCGCTGGGTTAGGTCACTCTGAATGGAGTCCTTTAATCCAATGTTGCCACATTTAGTAGATTTATACCTTTTTGGTAGATTTTCAGCTTTTTTGGCTAGTTTTAGTAGACAATTTTTTTGGTAGATTTTAGTAGATTTCTTTAATAACAAAATCCAATTACGGGTACTCAAATAATTGTGTTGCTAAAAATGATTGCTAAAAACGTTAGTTTATAACTAAGGCTTGGCGATTAACAAAATAAATGATTGTTTAAAATAATCTGTTATTTTCGATTAATCGAATACTTAAAAATAATAGATTTTTTCGATTAACAGATTATTTTAGATTAATCGATTAGTTTCGAATATTTTCCATTTAATCCATTAATCGATTCTTTTCGATTAATCGATTTATTCAGATTAATCATTTATTTTCGATTAATCGATTATTTTCGGTTAATCGATCATTTTGGAATATTCGATTATTTTTTATTATTCGAATAATCGAATATTTATTGATTAATTGATTATTTATTGATCATATATCACTAGAGTAGGTACAGCAAGTTATTGATGATAACAATAACTACACTTAATACAATCCCAAATTAGAAAACAGTGATATTGGCGCTTAAATTATCATGAGCCGCCACTGGAATTTATAGTAATTAATCTTTCAATTTCAATTTCTCTGCAAAATGTAACGAAACTTTTTTTTTAGTGTACGACGCTAGTGGAAAATTTCCTAGTGGGATACTAAACGGATCACCCTTCGCTTTAGGTCAATTCGATGAATGTCTTGACATCAAAGTTCCTTATGAGAATAACCAATTTACCGGTAAATACTGTATGACCAAAATTACAGTAACGCCAAACTATAAATACAAAATGAAAGAAAAAATCGATTTCGAATTTGGAGACTACAACGACTTTTATAACATATCAGCATGGAGCAAAATGATAGTAAGTAAATGATGTTTGGAGAACATCAAGGATCATTTCTACGACCGCTATAAATCATATAATATATAGGTATATAATGAATCCAAATAATATAATTCAATCTTTTAGGCGTATTCACATGAAGCTTCCAAAGCAGCTAGAAATGAAATATATTTATCTTTCTGCTTGCCGTCATCATGTACAGAAATTGATTTGTATAACAGCTTAAATAATATAACAAACAGAATTAATGGACAACTGATCGATTTTAGTTTAACAATTAAAGACGCCAAAGACAAATGTCAAGTTAAATCTGAATACGTCTATTCTGTTGGTGATATTACCTTCATGTAAGTACCTAATTAATTAATAAAATGATAAATGGACTCTTTATTATTAATATGTTCAGAATATATAAATATTTGATGTCAGTGACATCAGTCCCTAGCAGATTTTAAACTTGAAGATTAGATTGGTCCTATTGATTTTAGTAAATGGCGAATGTAAGCTATCGATATTTAATGAAATCGTTAATGAAAATTAAAAAGAATAGTGGCCACAAGTTGGAATCTTGAGAAACACTAAAATTTAAGATATTTCAATAGTCCTCGACAATATTTCATATTGTCTTAACTATAGCTAGTTATTCCCATAGTTTCAGAAAAATACCCATTATATACTCTTCACACAGTAGTCTGTGAAGAGAACATTCGCTTCGTCCGTCCAATGTCACGTTTTTTTGTCCGCACGATAAGTTTAAAACGGAAAACGATATCAATTTGAAAATTTAAGGAAAAAACAAGCCCTATAAGGGGACAAAGCCTATTGATTTTCAAAAAAATCCTTATAGAAATGGGAGTTCAGGAGGATTGAAACATTACAAAAATTTATTTATTTTTATTTATTTTTATTAATTTTTATTTATTTTTATTTATTTTTATTTATTTTTATTTATTTTTATTTATTTTTATTTATTTTTATTTATTTTTATTTATTTTTATTTATTTTTATTTATTTTTATTTATTTTTATTTATTTTTATTTATTTTTATTTATTTTTATTTATTTTTATTTATTTTTATTTATTTTTATTTATTTTTATTTATTTTTATTTATTTTTATTTATTTTTATTTATTTTTATTTATTTTTATTTATTTTTATTTATTTTTATTTATTTTTATTTATTTTTATTTATTTTTATTTATTTTTATTTATTTTTATTTATTTTTATTTATTTTTATTTATTTTTATTTATTTTTATTTATTTTTATTTATTTTTATTTATTTTTATTTATTTTTATTTATTTTTATTTATTTTTATTTATTTTTATTTATTTTTATTTATTTTTATTTATTTTTATTTATTTTTATTTATTTTTATTTATTTTTATTTATTTTTATTTATTTTTATTTATTTTTATTTATTTTTATTTATTTTTATTTATTTTTATTTATTTTTATTTATTTTTATTTATTTTTATTTATTTTTATTTATTTTTATTTATTTTTATTTATTTTTATTTATTTTCCTGTCATTAAAAAACCGAAAATCTCATACAAATCTTCACCTCCCGTTTCCCCCCTTAATTTCTATTTATTTATGATAACTACAATTCCAATTTTCAATTTCCTACCTTAAAAAAAGCGATACCTCCATACAAAGTTTTCCCTTTTTCCCATTTATCCCTTTTCTTTCCTTTCTCCCCTTTTTCCTATTTCTCACCTTCCTTTCATTTCTCCCCTTTCACCACCTTTCCCTCCTTCAGTAGCTGTATTTTAAATTTTCGTGCCAAAAATCATGTCTGTGAAAAAAAAAATGTATCCCACGGGAACTGTATTTTTATTATCCATCTATCCGTACATCCAAACTTTCGCATTTATATATTAGTAGGATAGGAAAAATTAGAAGAATTATAATGTGAAAGAATGGCTATTTAGATATATATTTCATTTAATTTATTATTAAAAGTATTTATTTTTTAAACGTTATTGTTATTATTTTTCAGAACATTTATAACTTTCTTTGCTCTACTGGTACTAGTTTGTTCCCTTTACGATATGTGTTCAAGAAGTGATGATGATCCTAAAACGAAAAAATCTCCAGGTATGAATAATTTTATAAATTTATTTTCAAGCAATAGTTTGGAAACCTAACTACAAACTTTATTTTAATATATTAAATTTCGTTTTGATTTTAAGGTAAATTGCACGAGATTTTGATTTGTTTCTCTGTACCGAAAAATTTAAAAAAATTGGCTTCTTCTACTAACAACGAAGATGGTTTGGATTGCCTGGCTGGAGTTAAAGTAATTTCTATGTTTTTGATAATTATGGGACACAGATGTATGTTTTGCTTCGGAGCTCCAATAGTTAACCCACTGTACATCGAAAGGGTAAGCTACAGTTTTAATAAAAATAATTATCAACTAATTATTAATAATCTATAAATGACGATCTCATCGCGTTCCATTGCAACCCAGACGGATCTATTGTATTATATTGTGTCAAATGTGTTCCAAAATGACGTCATTATACGTTATTTTTATGTAAAAAATTCACATCGACACGTGTTTGGACAAAATTTCACGTGAGTATGACGTGCAACGACGTCTTCTGCTAGCTGGGAACTCACTGGTTTGATAATTTTTTTCTTCATTCATTATTTTTGATAATCTACGTAACCATTTATGTAAACAATATAATGATATGGTATTACTGATTTTTTTCTTCAAAACATCCAGCTACCTCTTTATTTGTAACATCTTTCCTTTACTCAAATTTCTGTGTTTATGTAACCAATGAGGGCCATGTGGCCTTCCCCACTTCAATCTTTTTAGATCTTTTGTGTTTATACTTTAGTCGTTGCATGGAATACCTTTTTTAGTTTGGTCTTTTGTAATTGACTCATAGACTCCCTAGACTAGGAAGTAATTATTTAGCATAGTTAGTTGCCCTTGGTTTTGCTTCTTCAAGTGTAAGGAACCTTCACAGTAGCATAAAACATGAACTGCAGTTTCCTCCTCTTCCTGGCAGAATCGATACAAAGTCTCTTCTGCCAGACTAATGTTATACATATGTTCATGTTCATTTAACCTACAATGCTCTGTTATCACTAGTACTCTACTATTTTTCCTATTGTTGCTTAGTAGATGCTCGCTGAGTTTTGGCGATAATACTTTTAAGAACTCTTTGGCCTGTCTCTGTCCTAGTGAATTTTTCCACCATTCCTGATATTTTTTTAACATCCACTGTTTTGTGCATGTTCTGATAGATGTCTTTGTGACACCACAGATGGACTTTGAGCCTTTGAGGCTCCTTATCGGGCTAGTAAAGCAGCCTCTTCGTTGCCCTTATGTTCTCTGTGGCCTGGTACCCAGGCTAAGATGAGTCTGTTTTGACTACCCAGCTCTGTTAGGGCTTCCAAACAGTCCCACAAAAGCTTTAAGTGTACCTGCATGGAACTGAGTGCTTTTAACATTGCTTGACTTTCTCCAGTATTTATATGGCAATGGTTTTTCCATTTACCTTATGTCTTAATACCTCTTTTGCGCAGTGATGTATTGCTGTTATTTATGCCTGGAATACTGTCGCACGTTTACCTAAGCTCAATGATATTCTTATATTATGCTTAATACTACCTATATATACACCTACTCCTGAACCTTAATGTGTTTGCTTTGGAGCCATCTATATACACGGTGAATTCTGCGTAAATAGGAGGTCCTTCCGTCTACGCTTTCCTGTCTGGTATACTTTCTTTTGAAAGTTATATTTTGGAAGCATTTCGTCTGAAGGCTTCTCCAACTCTTTGTAGTCACGTCCATGCAAATTGCTTTTGGGCAATGGACCTTTGTGCAGCCTGTGTGCGACGGACCTGATTGAAAGAACATGTGTAGTGGTGTTAGGTTTAGCATGACTTCTTTGGCTGCTGTTGAAGTCATCCTCATAGCTCCCGTGGCACTCAAGCATGCTTGCTTTTAATACCGTTGATATATCGAATGGCTCCAGCTTACCGAATCTTAGGCCAGCGCTTCACCGACTCACAGGTTATCACAGACCTTATGACTCTGGTATTCGCTCCGTGCGAAGTCATGGAAAGGGAAGCAAAAGCGATACTAGCGCTAGCTACGGATAATTCGTGCATTTTAGGGCGATATTTTGTAATTTTGGCATATCAAATACACATATACATTTAACTTTTTTTTCAAAAAAGTAGGTAAAATCAGCACAATAAGCAACCGGAGTTGATGTGTTGAAAATTGTACAAATACTAGCAAAAAAAAAACGGTGACACTTATATAAAAAATTTCACTAGCAAAGTGGAAATTAAATCAAAGAAATAAATGGATTGGTGTACAATAAGAAGAAAAATTACCTTTATTTTTGTGATAATAACAATAATGCTGGAAATAGTAGACATCAGAAACTTAAAAGGTTTTAAATAAACAATAAATTATCATTTTATGATGTTCTTTAATATCCCTTTATTCTAAATGTTCATTCAGCAAGGACTAGATTTCAAGATTTCTTGCTTTGATTATAATATGTGGCTGGAATGCAATTTTGTGACTTACTGATGGGAAACCAGTTTTAATCATTCATTCTATGTTTTCTTTCGAACAAAAATGAAAACATAAATAACAATCCTTTTTTATACATTTTAACTTCACGCTATTATTAAATGGTATTTTTTTATTTTGACAAATAGGCTAATTCTTCAATAACAACTAATTAGACTTAGGCAACTTCTCATACATTCTCCAGTAAATACTGTTGCCTGCCTATATTTTATTATTAATTTTTATTGATTATACATAATTTTCTTTAATTTAAGCGGGAGAAATATATAATAACAATAAATTAATGTTTTACTTGTTTTACAAATCCATATACTTTTATTAAAACTAACAAATATACTTTTTATTTACGAATTCTATTAAAAATTGTATTTGTCAGTATAGGCAGAAATAGTCCTTTAATACCAAAACAAATTGGCGCTGCTGTCGCGCACGGAGCTAATACAGCCATAGGGACATTTTTGGTTGTAGTCGCCAATATTTTCCGTACAACTTTCGACATAAGTCAAAGGATGTGCTTTTTTGGGTGACTTTATGCAAGTGTTGATTTCATGTTAACGTCAAAAATGATACCCAAGTATTTGTCCTCTTTGGCAGACGGAATCTCTACTCCTTTCAATGCTGATGACTTTAGTGCTGAGCATACCTTTCATTTTGTAAAGTTCACTATTGTGGTTTTGTGAGGGTTTTATTGATAGTTCCTCCTTTCTGCACCACTGGTCAACGATGTTTAGAGTGGTTCGTGTGCGCTTCGATATTGTACCTGCGAACTTGCCTCTTAAGACGATCGCCAAGTAATCGGCATACCCTAGGCAGTATAATTCTACAGATATTAGTCTTCTTCCACTAGGACTAATCAAAGAACGGGTGATAGTACTCATCCCTGGGAGCAGCCCCTGCCTGCTTTAGCCGTAATTGTAGCTTCGCCTACAGATGATGTTATTGTCCTTTCTTCTAGACTGACTTTTATCTACTGGCACAGCACTGCTGGTACCCCTTTCGTTGCTAATGCATTAATTATAAATATTGTTTGGACATTATTGAAAGCTTCCTCCATATATAGGAATGTTGGTACTGCCATTTCTTTACCCTCTAGGAATTTGAGAGTGGCCTATTGAAATCATTCAAGGCCAAATCGGTTGACTGTCCTGGCTGCTTTGCATATTAACGGTAGCTGAGAGGTTTTCCTTTCAGTATGTTGTCTTGTATATATCTATCCATTAGTCTTTCTAGCGTTTTTAGCATGAATGACGATAGACGGGCGTTACGACTATCATTCACTCTTTCTACTTTACGAAAGTATATGACTTTCAACCTTTTGTCATGCCTCTGGTGTATGTCACCAGCCAATACATGCTTTAAATATGCGACACATATATGGAATTAAAGTTTCCTGTCCCTTGTGTAGTAGAATGGGATTTATTCTATATATTCCTGGGGATTTGTATGGCTGTTTATAGCCCATCTGATATTGTTCGGCCTCGATATTTCTGTAGCAGCCTCCATTCCAAAGGAGTTGGCATACTAGACCTTCTTTGAGGGCTATGCTACTATTGGGTCTAACACAGTTTCTGCGACCAGAAAGTGTGCTTCTGTGAGCATTGTTAACGTTTCCTATAAGGCTTCTGTATAGGGTACATTATCGTTCTTGAGAAATCCTACTTGGTTTGCAATACCCTCTTTAGCTTTGTTCATACTAGAGCATTCGGGTGTTTCTGATAAATCTTCACAGAACTTCTTCCAGGATTGTCTTTTAGCCTTTCTTATCTCCTTGTACTATATAGGGCCCAGTCTTTGTCCAGCCTCTAAGTTGTTCTAAAGTGTTTGTTCCACCAGACTGTTTTTGTTCTCTATTGTCTTCTTTTCTCCGGACATTTTTCCTCGTTAGCGGTTATAATACTTACTTTGCCTAGTGCTTTATTTACCTGTTATTTCCACCATACCCTCTTCTAGATACTGTCCGAGTGATGTTGAATACCTTTCCCAGTTCGCCTCTCTAGGGTTTCTAGCCCAATCCAATTAATGGCATTCGAATTTTTAATTAATTGGCATTAGTGATGTCGCGAGACGAGAGATTCTCGTCTCGTCTTGTCTCGTCTCGTACGAGACGAGAGAGACATTTTTTTTAGAAAAAAGATTCGAAACGAGACGAGAGAGTGTCATCTCTCGACGAGAATTTCTCGTTTCTCTCGAGCTCTCTCGAGGTCTCTCGCGCAATTAACTGTTCACTTCTTTAAAATTTTCAATAACTAATCGTAACTTAAAATTTAAAAATATCAGATTTCCAGACAGTCAAAAAGTTAACTATAAAACACCTATTCTATATACACAGTGAGTTTTAAGTATGGAACGCCTCAATTATCTCGAAAACGGCTTGCACGATTTTTATTTATGGTGACCCGTCAAATGCGCTCCGAAAAAAGCGCCCAAGACAAAAGCGCCACCCGAAATCAATGGACAGAATCGTAATAATTTCCATATAGTCAAATTTTTCGGAGGTTATTTTTGGAGATAATTTAGAAAGACAACAATTTTTAAGTGTTTTTTCGAAAAAATGTCAAAGAAAAAGTAACAGAAGCGAACGTATTGTTAATATGCTTCAAAATGCTTTCATTTGATATCACACGAAAAAAAATTCTAGCTTCCAAATGAAACCCTACCCCCTCCCAACTGACTTCTAAGACAAAATATTTATAGCAGGGGCAGAAGTTGGAAAGGCTTTTACTAGTTCTCCCACTTCATACACATAACTTGACAGGTTTGCAGGGGATATAACCGAAGTGGACGCGATACATTGGCGTACAAAGTTATTTTTTAGATGTTAACAATTTCGAGTAAATAGTTTAATAAATTGTGAATAGCTGTTGAAATTTTATAGAATTATGATTTGGGTATTATAATACATGTTTAATAATTATTTATAGTTCATAAATACATGGGATTATCCAGTTCTTATTCTATGAAACGACACTGGCAGCTAATCATTATTACAAAATTCTCGAAGTCGTCCGACGTGGTTTTACGTTTGCCTCCTCTCTACCTGCCAAAAGCCTTTCTAACCTCTGCCTCTGCTATACATTCTTAGTTAACGCCCAATTTGAGCCACTGACTACTTTAAATTTCAATTGTTTATGTCAAATAGTGTCTAAGTAAAACGATTGTGACAGACGGACAGGCAGATGAGAGATACCAAGGTAATTTCCCTAAGTGTTTCTTATTGCCAATTTGGGTACTGATGAGACAAATTACTTGAAAAATTATTTGTTGTCTTCAAAATTTTACAGTTTTTTCATGTTTCGTCCTAAGTTTATCTTTTCCAAATTTAAATTTGATATGTTTTTATCACGAGAGACACGAGACGAGAGAATGGCTCTCTCGAGCGAGAGAAGCGCCTTCTCGACGAGACGAGAGAACAGTTTTCTCTCGCCCTACGAGATGAGACGAGAGAGGCCTCTCTCTCGTCTCGCGGCATCATTAATTGGCATGGTTGTTTGAGGTATTTTATGAGTGTCGTATTAGCAGTAGGTAATTACAATTACATTACTCATTAGATATCTATGTATCTCTTATATATACTAGTAAGATTTGATATGACTATTGATTCATAGTCTAATTTTGGTTTTCGTGCATGTTTTATATAGCTCAATTATACGTTTTTTACATTTTTCTCTTATTAACCTGCCTTCTTTTGACACCAGCTTCGTCTACTATTAATCAATCTACTTCGTAAACCTATCTACCTTTCTTCTAGATATTTTTATCAGGATGAAGCCTTGATCTTCTCTTTTATTCTTATCATAAATGTAGTTACTTTTATGTTGATTTGCAATTCCTGCTTCTTTCTTGCTGACTCTATTAATTTTTGTGTTGATTTTCTAAATATTTTTTGTGTAATAAATTTGATATTGTTAAATAAATTCTACAGCACAATAATTTCTTTAAAAATTAGATTCTATCGCATTTTCATAGTAGTTTGTGCAACAAGAGATATAGACAATCCACGAGTTGAACAGTATATTTTTTTACGATCCACTAACGAAAATCTACAAATTTATAAAAATATTTTAGGTTGTTAAGACAAAATAACTAATTTTAAAATAATTTATGAATTTTACTAATTTATAAGATAAAAAAAATGATAAAAAGTTAAATATCCAGCCCAGATTCGAACCCGGGCTTTTCGCGTGGAAGTCAGACGTTCTGTCCTCAGCTCCACCGTCACTTTTAGGATTTTAGTTTTAGTACTCGTAATTAAATTAGTTTGATTAATATTAAAAAAAAATTTCAAAATGTTAACCAAATAAAAATGCTATTATTTATCGATTCTACACAAAAATAACTAATTTTAATGTAAATTTAATTTCAATAACTGAAAAATATACTGACAATAAGTTTGACAGAATTGTCACATATTTAAAATTTTAAAAATAATAGTAGTTGGGTTTCCCCACTCGACCATTCACTGTTGGGTACAAATTAACAGTGCTGTTCCTAAAGTGGCGCTGGGAAACAGTAACAAAGCCTACACAGAACACGAGGCTAATAACCGTAGCAGTTGATGCCAATGACACAAAAAAAATAGTAGTTGGGTAATCAAAATATGAACTATGATTGGTGAATTTCATTTTTTTGTTCAGTGTTCTCACTACATAGAATGTATATGAAATATATTCGTTCAGTTGAACGCAATAGTATACTTTTTCGGTTTGTAGTCTGTGCGTAGATAAGCTAATATCTATGTAGATGTAGAAAAAAGTATTTTTTTTTACTTTATAATCGTTTTTGTTGTAGATGTATTCGAGATTTTATGCGACAGCTATTTTAAATGGTCCAATAATAGTTGACACATTCTTCCTAATATCGGGATTTTTGGCTAGTTATTTTACATTAAGTGCGCTAAAAAACAGTAGAAGCATTGCACATATATTTTTGATATATATTCATCGATTAATAAGGTAACAATATAAAAAAATAATGGCAGATATCTAAATAAAATATTTAACTTTTAAAACGTTTAAAAGTAGAATGCAAATTAGTTCAGACAATGTATGTTTTTTTTAGGATGACTCCAACTTATGTAGTGGTATTAGCTTTCTACTGTACAGTGTTTTCCAGCTTGGGTAGTGGACCTTTTTGGCAAGAAAGAATCGGGGTGGAAAAAGATAGATGCTTACAGAATTGGTGGGCCAATGTATTGTATATAAACAACTATGTCAATGTAGATAAACTGGTAAGTAATCTCCTTTGTAGTTCAAATCTATTCTTTAGAATTTATTTATTTTTTCTTTGATAAAAAAGCTTCTACAAATTCCTTTGTTGAAAAAGACTAATCATTTTTACAAATTTTAAGGAGGTTCTGTGTAACATAATCTAATTGCAATATTTTTTGCAGTGTATGTTCCAATCCTGGTATATAGCCTGCGATATGCATTATTTCCTTTTAATTCCTCTGTTGGTGATTATTTTGAAGAAAAATGCAACCTGGGGCGTTTCAGCAATTCTCACTTTAATGGTTGGATCAATTTTAGTTGTTTTCGCCTCAGTTTATATCAAAAACGAAGACGCCATTCTGTTACTCTACATGAAGTAAGTACATTCTTCTTAAAAGTGGAAAAGGGAACATGGGGAATATAGGGCATATAGAGTATGTAGGGAATATATGGAATAAAGGAAATATAGCTCTAGTACGGGAACGTACACCTTTCTAAACCGAAATACGTGTGGAAAGATGGAATTTTCCGCATTCAATTTTGGAAAAAGCATTTTTCGAAAAAAAATTATCGGTATAATTGGATTAATTACAAGTTTACTAATAAATCTAATTCTTACTAATATTTTACTAATTTCTAGGTTACTGAGGGACCCTATCGGCAATCATACGTTCTCGAATATTTACATCCCATCTCACATGAGAGCGAGTCCGTATTTTGTAGGCGTGATCACCGGATACATTAAATATAGGATGAAGAATTCCGCATATAAGCTACCCAAATGGCTGTACAGAACGGGCTGGGTTGCGGCTACGTTTGTTTCACTGGCTACTATTCATTTGGGATTTATCTTCTATTTGCCGGAATTCGCCAACAATTCAACTATTATATCTGCGTTATATGCAGCCTTCCATCACTTTACATTTAGCGCTGGAAATGCTTGGTTGATCATTGCTGTGTCTTCAGGAAAAGGATGTAAGTACCTAAATTAATTGCTGTGTTTTCCAAGAAGTCATATAGAAAGATTGTAGCACTTTTACATCGGAGATATTATAATATTTATGACTTTATTGATATTTGCAATGTTAACTAACGTAATACTAATTTTTTTTTAGCTTGGGTTGAACCATTACTATCTTGGAAACCTTTCATTTTGCTAAGCAGAATCAGCTACACTGCATTTTTGTGTCATGGAGCCGTTCAACTGTATACAGCTGCTATTATGCGTGAACCAAACTATGCTACTCTATTTTCTACTGTAAGTAATGTTTTTTTTTTCTATAAAAAATTACAGCTTCGATGTTGTCACTTTAGACTTTACGGCAGGGGTGGGCAAACGATCGATCGCGAACAGTTCGGCAGTCGATCGCAGACTTTTAAATAATTTACTAGGTTAATTGCAAATCTTTTAATTTAAAATGTGTATTAAAAATTTAAAGACGATGGAACATGAATTTAAAATTAAACACGTATCTATTCTACAACTGACATGAATATTTCCCGAGCAGTGCTTTACTCCCTTCTACTAATTCTACTGTATGCGTAAGCCCTTTTTTGCTCCCCGCTATTTTTCAGTAAAAGAATAAGATTTTTTAACAATACTTCCGATAAAGGGAACAACGCGAGGTGTAGATATAATGGCAACGTTTATGCCATTTGTTGAAAAATCAAATTTGCCTTTGTATCGATTGGTTGCTGTCTACTGATAAAGCACCTTCAATGATTGGTACAAATCATGGATTTTTAGCCCTTTGAACAAAATTAACAGTTTCCTGAATTCGTATCATTTAAAAAGACGAATGAGTGTGGGGAATACACCGAAACACTCACAGAGTATAACAAAACTCTTAGGAAATCTAAGAGGGATTCACGGAGAACATTCTGTCAGAAAATTGAAAATACAACTGAAGGATGCAGACTCCACCGCATTCTAGCAAAAGATCCAATAAACCCTGTGGGGACTTTAAAAACCCAAACAGGGGAATACACTAAAACTGGAATGGAAACATTAGAACTACTTCTTAAAACTCATTTCCCTGATTGCACAACAAACTCGAATGCAGCAAACCAAACCCACACGAACTGGAAGATGAGGTACTGCCTGTGCTTTTGCAACAGGCAATAGAAACGCTGGCCCCGCATATTTGTAGACTCTACAGGGCAAGTTTGGTGCATAAACATGTACCAAATACCTGGAAACAAAGCAGAGTTGTCTTCATACCTAAACCGGGGCGTCCAACGTATGCCGTGGCAAAGGCCTATAGACCAATAACTCTGACGTCATTTCTATTGAAAGGATTGGAAAAACTGATTGATCAGAATGTCCGGCAAACCACTCTGATAGAGAGGCCATTTCATACAAACCAACATGCCTATCAATCAGGAACATTTTGTGAGTCTGCTCTGTATCATCTTGTAACCAAGATAGAGGGAGGACTCAGTAGCCAAGAAATAGTCCTAGGAGCATTTCTTGACAGAAGGAGCTTTTGATAATACCTCCTTTAAATCAATGGTAGCTGCCGCTCGCAAACATGGAATAGAAGACACCATCTGCTGGTGGATAGAAGACATGTTATGCGGACGGCAAGTACAGGCACAAATGTTCAGTGAAATCATGCAGGTGAATATCCACAGGGTGGAGTCCTTTCTCCTCTACTGTGGAACCTAGTGGCAGACGAACTGCTGAAAACACTAAACAATTAAGGGCTGTATGCCCAAGGATATGCCGATGACATAGTCATCCTTATCCGAGGGAAACACCAAACCACAGTCTTTGAACTCATGCAAAGAGCTCTTAGGCTGACAGAAATGTGGTGCGTTAGGGAAAACCTCTTGGTAAACCCTGACAAGGCACAACTCATAACCTTTACTCGAAGAACAAAATTGGAGGTTTTAGAAACTCCGACTCTGTTTGGAGGAAGGCTAAACAAAACGAACCAAGTAAAATATCTGGGTCTAATCCTAGATAGCAAACTTACTTGGAACCAACACTTACAAAAAGTGACCAACAAATGTAAAATGTCTCTCATTGTAGGGAGACGGGCATTTGGAAAAACATGGGGATTAAAACCAAAAATGGTCCATTGGCTATATTTGGCAATAACAAGACCCATGATAACTTATGGAGCGGTTTTGTTTGGTGGTCTAAAGTAAACCAGAAAACAGCCCTCAATACCCTCTCAGGAGTACAGAGGCTGGCATGCCTTTGTATTACAGGAGCACTGAGAAGTACACCGACAGCCTCTATGGAAATCATTCTAAACCTCCCACCCCTTGACTTAGTCATAAAGGGGGAGGCCAGAATGAGTGCATACAGACTGGAAATCTCCAACAACTGGAACCCACTGGGACATTTAAAACATACCAGAATAACACATAAAGTAAATGATTCTATATTAAATATGGGATCAGATCACAGGACACCCCTCCTAACCTTTAACAAACTCTTCCAGGTCAACTGTAACTGAAACGAGGTAAATAAGGAGATAGATAAATACTTGCTTAGCGGCCTCGTATGGTATACGGGTGGATCTAAAACTAACAAGGGAACAGGCTCTGGCGTACATGGAGTTAAACCCAAATGCGACATCATCGTCTCACTGGGAAAACATGCCACTGTATTTTAGACTGAAATACATGCAATCGAATTGTGTGTACGAGAGAATTTAGGAAGGAAGTACAGAAAATGTGATTTTAATTTATTTTAAATTTTGTATTTACATTATATTTTATTTAAAAATTGTCATCATTCTCCGTCCAAAATCATCATTCTGTAAAATTACATCTGGTCAGCCATCTTAAGATAAATTAAATAAACCCTGTAAATACCCTACCACCACACACTTATAAATACCTATACTAGAAAGATTGTAAAGATCAGAATTTGGGCAAAACATAATATGTGTAATTTACATGGGCTCTGTTGCCCATGGTATAGGCTAATATTCAAATGAAGAATCATGGATAGTTTGCGTTATTACAAACCATTTTGCATGAATAAAGAAAACAGGGAATAGCTCTATTTACAATAAATGAATATCATCTTAATTTGGATATAATTATCAAATCCTTAATAAACAGTTTTATTATAAATATAACATTGACTTTTAATATTTTTTTAAAATGTTTCTCAAAATAATGTGATTGTAGGTTGCCACTTTTTACAGCTTGTCCAAGCTCTGACTTTCTGTCTCAAGTGGCAGTTTTCACTCTTACTCTTTTAATACACAAATACTGCCGCCATAAGAAAAAAACACGTATTCGACATTTTTTCCAAAATTGAGATATTTATTTCATATGTTTTAAAATAGCTTTCTGAACATGTTGACGAAGAAACAATCGCGTATATTGCTGTGGAAGTAATAAATTCGCTTTGTTATTTTCACGTATTTGCACCTCATTGAGTAGTCATACTAAATATAAACCACGTATTTACTAAATACTAAGAAATGTGTGTGTGTATGTATTTCTGTTTGGCACTGGTTTCAAAACCAACTGGCCAGTCAATCTTTAATTAATTTTAATAAAGTTTATTTTGTGTTAATTCAATTTTAAGTTCTATCCTTACAATATTTCACAGTTCACATTTTATTTGAAAAATACAAGTTTCTCTAAATACATTATTAAGAAGTAAATCCTATAATAGGTTTTTTCTAGCTCATGTTTTTGCTTGTTTTTAATTTTTTAGTCTGTTTTTGTTTTTTACTTGTTTTTGTTTGTTTTTTTTTTTACCCGCGTAAAAACGAAGCGCATACGTAGTTTTTACTTAGTAGGCGCGCGTTTACGTGACTGTTGCTTAGCATTGAGTATTTCTGCAGTACAAAGCGCATATAAAGTCCACGTAACAGTTAAAAGCCTTAACATTAATGAAATGGTGAATTGGAAAAACTGTTCTTCGATTACAAAGATAAATCGATTAAAGCCTAATTTACGAGACGTTTCCGAAATAATATTTACCAAAGGGAAACTTTCATTCGTTCGAATACAGAACTTTGGAAAATAGTACGTTTACAGAAGTTGATATTTTGCAAGAAGGGTTTAAAAGAAATCATAATCTTATGCGGCCAAATTTTCGCAATATGCCGTGTGGAATAAGCGCCGAAAAAAAGAGTCAATAATAAAAAATTTGAGTTCACTGTCAGACACGAGGTTATATTTTTGGCAAAACATTCCTATTTGTTAAAATAAATGAATTAAGTATTTGTTATTCTTAAATTAAAAACTATTGTCTGTACTTTTAAATATTTTTTAATAAATAGGTTCAAAGTTATATAGGCTTTGGTTTTATTATGGGTTCCTTCTTTTATAAAAGTCTGTTTGGTGAAACACAAAAATTAAAAATATAAAACATTTACAAAAATAAATTTATTTAGGCTAAATTTTTTTGTACAGCACCCCCTTATAATTTTCGGACAAGGATTTCTCAAAAATTAATTTTTAAAAAAAAATATATTAGGCAATAATATCTAGAATATGCATATATTTTAAAGTTTTAATTCCTTTTAGTTTCCGAGAAAAAAATCAAAGGGCTTTAAATTTTGAAATATCATAATGAAAATAAATGCATTCCTCAACAGCACTATTCTTAATATAATCCCTAAATTTAAGCTCTTAATCTTTTGTTAATGATTTTTTAAAATTCGCCGAAATTAGTGGCTAAAACGCCTTGTTAAGTGCTATTTTCTGGTTTAAACTGGTGTAAATCGTTGCAAGAAACGAATGATGACTCATAGTGTACGATACGATAGTTACAGACGCGTTACACTAGAAAGAAGTACTTAACGAGGCATTTGAGCCACTAATTTCGACGAATTTTAAAAAATCATTAACAAGAGATTAAGAGCTTAAATTTGGGGATTAGTGGGAATAGTGCTGTTGAGGAATGCATTTATTGTCATTATGATATTTCAAAATTTAAAGCCAATTGATTTTTTTTCTCGGAAACTGGAAGGAATTAAAACTTTAAAAAATATGCATATTCTAGATATTATTGCCTAATTTATTTTGCCCAAATTGAAATTTTCTAAAAAAATAACTTTTTGAGATATCCTTGTCCGAAAATTATAAGAGGATGCTGTAATCACCTTAACTACAAGCAGAAGTTCCTATATTTACATTTTTCGAAGGTAAAACTGCGTATATGCACGTTATACGTAGTTTTTCCTTAGCAAATTGTAATTACGTGTTTGTTGTTTAGTATTACAAATATTTTTTTCATTTAAATATGCCGTATTTTTTTGTTATAAAACGGAAATTTCTTGCTTAATCAATAGTTTTTTATTCTCATTTATTAGCTTTTTTTGTATGTAAATTTAGGTACCAAAAGTAGTTGTCTGAAAAAATGTATTTGTAATGTATTTATAATTTAAATCTTTACTCTCCATTTTCTTAAATATAAGATTTTGTCGAATACGTGGTTTTTTCGTATGACGGCAGAATAGCTATTATGTCAACCCAACCGAGTGATCACATTTTCATTATGCATGTAAAAAACTGTTTACTATAGCTTGGAAACTAGATATTTATGGTGCTTGTAGAAAAAATTGTCATTTGTGTAATTTAATAGTTTTTTTTTTATTTTCAGATTTATGCAACATTTGGCGATATAGTAATGGCCTACAGCTTTGGATTTCTGCTCAGTATATTGTTTGAAGCACCTATTATTGGATTGGAAAAAATTATTCTTGGTGGTAAAAGAGAAAATAGGAAATCTTTAAACACAAATCAAACAGATATTATTGAAGAAGTCAAAATAAATGGTACAAAGGGTGTTATTCAAGAAAATAATAACCTTACAAATGTTGTTATTCAGGAAAAGACTGTCATTAATAATTAACTATTAAAAAAATTCTATGAATGTTATAATTTTTAGTTTTATCCAGTGATTTAATTTTTTATTGTTGTAATTATTTATTGTATGAAAATAAAAATCTTTTGAAACCTATCTCTTTAAATTAATTTCCATTTCACTCAAGTACCAGGTAAAAAAAACTTCAAAGATATTTTTACAATATACATATTTATATTCCTACAAAATAAACTTTAACCTACACTGTAAACCACCCAGGCATATTTTCTCTATCTTTATTTTTCGATAAAAATTGGTCAAAACCTTCTTTAGCTTGTTTTAGAGCCTTTTCGTGATCCTCATCCTCTTTTTCTTTGCTCTCCTCAAACAAATCTGGAAATTTGAATTCTACTCCTTTTGGCTAAAAAGTTATATTTTAAATCTCAACATTTCAGTAAACAAATATCTTACCATTATAACATAGGCATATTTCACATCATCATCTTTAATAACGTAACCAGCTGTTACTTCCCTTCTAGTTTTAGGCATATGTATCCTAGTCCTAACGTCTACACATTTTACATTGTAAATTTTTTCCATATAATTTTTAACATCAAATTTAGTCATTTCCATTGAACAAGCAAACTGTACTACATTGGAGGGTATTTTATGAGTCGGACGAACAAGTTTCATCCAAAAATTTGGAAGAAATACCCTCAATTGAGGAGAACCCTTCTGATAAATTGGGTACCTTAAAAAACAAAAATTTAAACAATTTACAAAGTATTTTAAGAATATTACCATCGAGTAGACATGTTTACTATTCAAAAATAGATCATACATCAACAGTTTATTGGGGCGTGGAATTTCGGACCAGGATACTATTTTAAAATTAGAAAATTCCTAAAATTAAAATTGAGGTTAATGTGAGGTTAATAAAATGTCAAAAATTGCTTTCTTCATCTTTTTTATTGTTTCTTCTTTTTCTTCTCTTTTTTGGGCCATGTCCATGAGACAATTTATCCAATCTTATTGTTTCATTTGTTTTCTACATTCGGCCACTTGCTTCTAGGAATACAGCCCATCAATAGGGTGCACCATTTGAGCCCATATTATTTATACCTCAACTGAGGTATTCTGTGCAGCTGAGTCTGACTTGCCTGAGTAGCTTTTGATTGCACACGTGATTACCATTTTAATATAATAATTGTTTATATTATTATATTGCAATAAAATTTAACTATTTGCTGCGTTTGAATATCCCACATCAGATGCATCTGAGATGTTGTGAATTTCTTATCACGTGATAAACTAAATGTTGATCTCAGCTAAGATGTAATAAACAATTACTCTAGACTTTATTGGTCAAGTGACAATGAAAAGTTAGAAGTTTATATTTTTTAAATTTAACTTTTGAGACTAGAAAGTAGGAATTAACCTATTTGAAATCTAAACAAAAATTTAACGCACTAATCACTTTTTGTTTTACCAAAACACAATTATATAAATAATCTAGTCACACGTTACGAAATGTCGTTTTATGTAACTCGTTTATTTTGTATGACCTCACTCTGCTCGTGCTGCAAATATTCACTCGTTACATAAAATTGGGAATTTCGTAACTGGTGGCATAAATAGCTATTATCGCATTTAAATTTCATTTTTTTGTACCTCCTGCGATGCTTTTACATAGAACTAGCTATTAAGTAGTAATTACCAAATTATATAACCTTTAATCATACCTTGAAATGTTTGAAAGTGTGTTTTTCAGATACTTTTCGTGGTAGATGCAGAAAAAAAGTTACTATTTTTAATTCTTTCTGCTTGTGAAGTCACTGACGATGGGGTCTATTCTGTAACAATTCCTTTGGGGTCTATTCTAACGGCCTTTTAAAATATTTTCGTATTCGTTAATTTACTTCTGTCATTATTTAAACAGATTTCTTTAAGATAGTCCTCTAATGTATTTTAAAGATCCGTTTAAATAATGACAGAAGTAATGTAGTAAATCCGAAAATATTTTTAAAGGCCGCTAATATTTTAACGGATTATGGGGTCTATTCTGTAACAATTCCTTTATATTTAACGGCCTTTAAAAATATTTTCTTCTTTACTTCTGTCATTATTTAAACGGATCTTTAAAATACATTAGAGGACTATCTTAAAGAAATCTGTTTAAATAATGACAGAAGTAAATTAACGAATACGAACATATTTTTCAAGGCCGCCAATATTTTTAAAGGCCGTTAAATATAAAGGAATTGTTACAGAATAGACCCCTATATTTAATGGCCTTTAAAAATATTTTCTTCTTTACTTCTGTCATTATTTAAACGGATCTTTAAAATACATTAGAGGACTATCTTAAAGAAATCTGTTTAAATAATGACAGAAGTAAATTAACGAATATGAACATATTTTTATAGGCCGCCAATATTTTTACAGGCCGTTAAATATAAAGGAATTGTTACAGAATAGACCCCAATGGAATTGTTACAGAATAGACCCCGATAACAATTGTCAAAATAAATATCGGAACATACTCCAAACGTCACGATCTCGTTAGTTGACAATTGACAACTACAGTTTATTTTGAAGTTTGACAAATAATTTTGTTGTGTTCTGTGCTGTGCTCAAGTTTGTTGCTTGAAGAAAAATGGCAGAGCCCGAATTGAATGTAGACAGTTTAATACAAAGATTATTAGAAGGTAACTATTCAAATTTTAATTAAATTCTTTATATTCTTTAGCACCTACTAAAACCGTAATCTTCAAATTTGCATGATTTACCGATCCAAACAATGTTGGTCGTATCGTTATGATGTATCTGTCATTTCCATATTTTGCACATATTTTCTAAAAAACACACAGCTGTAAATAGATTTTAATATTATAGAATTAATTTCCTAATGCGGGTGATGTTCTTTCGTGAATCGTTTGAGCTTGAATGAACAAATTTATGTACCTAGTTGTATTGTAAATCATTATAGTTTGCCTGTTTATTTTGTGCTGCTTTTGATGTGTGGGGTAAAAAATTATTAAAAAGGGTATGAAGCTCAACAAGAAACTCAGCAGGATGTCAAGAAAAAATCGAAAATTAAAGATATTTTTACGCTTTCTGAAGGTAAGGACACTATATTTTAATCTTGTATGTGTGACTAGTGATTTGGATTTAATAATGTCATAGCAGAACTATTAATTAGTTATATACATACTGTGGCACGATGTGATAATTCGAGAAATTATTCCAGTACCTGCCTAGTAAAAATATTTTAGATAAGTGCTTTGTCATAAGTAAATACATAAATATGTAGTTTTTAAAATGTGCATGTATATATAAAATATTGTTCTGCTGTGGTACTTTATATAAACTAGTTCATTTTTGCAAAATTACTTGTGTTAGGTAAATGGTGTTTAATCTATATTGTTTTAAAAATAATTTGTAATGTTTTGCTTGAATACGTATTGTTTATTTGCATGTTGTAGTAGGTATACATACTTGTGATTATTTAAATATTGAATAATGTTGGGTTCAATAGTGTTATCTTAATACCAAATGAGATCATCCTTATCAGTTGTCTAATGAACTACATCTTGATTTATTTATGTACCTACATGGCAGAACTGAAAATAATTAAAATTTTATTTTATTTGACCCCTTTTTGTTCTTAAGTCGTTTATAAGCCAACATTGGAGGATATTTTAACATCTTAAATTCCTTATGTTTAATATTTTATTAAGATTTTAATTAACAGGTATGCTATCTGATTCCATTAATTTTCTATTAAACTATTATTGAATAAATTAACAACTAATGATAATTCACTTGCAGTCATTGAAATTGTAAACATTTTCTGTAAAGGAGGAAAATTTATTAAACAATAATTTACATACATTTATGCTAAATTTCTTTTCGCATAAATAGGAAAAAGTGTTATGTTGTCCTAAATCTCCATATTTATTCTTTAAATCCACAAAATATTAGGGTACCTATTACTTTAAAACAATCAAGTGTTTTCTGTTAAATTTAATCTATAAGATTTCTTTTAATAACTGTTTTTACCATCTTGAAAATGTATGATATAAACAGTAAATTCTACCAACTAAATTGTTTCCATGAATAAAATCAATATACACTGACCTTGAAACTAAACAAGATTTATTATGCATAATCTTCATATAATTATTAAATAATGCACAATGTGTAACAAAATAATTTATGAATCGACCAAAATCAATATTTTGAAGTTATATTGGCATATAGTTTCAGACCAAATTGATAATTTTATTGTATGAATAGAATTGGTTTGACCCCAGTTATATTATTCCCACATTGTCATAATGACCTTTTTTATATTGTCCTGAAAAATCGTTTTTATTAAATTTTTATTTAATAAATAATTGATAAGGAATCAGTTTATTTTTTTTTACACCTTACAATAATTGATAAGTATCTGCAAGGTGGATGAAGTGTTGCTCCCCACATCACTTAGGCTTCCCTAGGCCCATTATGACCCTATTTAAAATTATGTTAATTTCAACATGTTAAAATAACAGGCTGTAACTCTAATTTATTAATGTAGTTTTTAGAGAGTTATTGCAAGTTCACTTAAGGTCAGTCACTATTAGTGCGGCTCTTATTTTGACATCTGAGCATGCACAGATCACTAACTTTAATAAAGATTGTGCCTGTCCTTAATAAGAGAGTTATTAAAAGTTCACTTAGGGTCAGTCACTATTAGTGCAGCTCTTATTTTGATATCTAAGCATGCGCAGATGTTTATGTTCTAAAACTGACTTTATTAAGGATTGTGCCTGTCCTTAATTGTGGATGTTTAAGGGCAGCAGGTAGTGGTGACTTTATAGCTTTGGGATGCGCTCGCCGACATTCGTATCCGTTAGAAGTTTTTTAATATTAAATATTTAATATAATCGTCATTTAAACCTTTTAAAATTATAATTTATAATGCCTCTTTAATATTATGTACTATTATAGAATTTATTTGACTCTAACTACGATGTCACTATTAGTGGCTGGCTTTATAGAAATTTGCAATATCTCTCTATTAAGGACAGGCACAATCTTTATTAAAGTTAGTGATCTGCGCATGCTCAGATGTCAAAATAAGAGAGGCACTAATAGTGACTGACCTTAAGTGAACTTGCAATAACTCTCTACTACCTATTTAGTATCTGTTATTTAAAAAGTATGATTCATATTGTAACTTGACAAACCGGGTCCTAACCTAGTTTTTCAAATACCCTTAACCTTGGCCTAAATTTCGTCTAGTGGATACCCACGAAGTGATGGTAAAACCCCCAGAATTACTTTTAGAGTTAAATGTGGCTGCAATGGAGGAAGAACAAAGAAAACACCAAGATTAATTTTGAATACTGTTTATTTAACATCTATTCTTTTGTACAGCCGGACATTTAGTTTATGTGCCGTTTTTAGGCTTAACATTATGTTTATGTAGGTTTTCCAATGTGTCATTTCTAACCTCAGAGCTTTTAGTTCCCATAAAAGGGTAAAATAAAAGTCGGAAGTACTTTGGTATATTTGTTTGTCTCCTAATATACAATCACACGTTTCCACGGAAATACTGAATTACGCATTGTCTAATAAAAGAGAGTACAGCGGTAGCACGGGGAGTTCAGGGAGATATAAAATATTGCGTCGAATTGAGAACCTCCTCCTTTTTTGAAGTTGGTTAAAATTATTATTGCTAATATGTGTAAAAACTGGAGTGTAGATTTACCTCACCGTGCGTCACGCCTTTCTCTAATATTCCAAGGCCGTAATGTACTGACATACTCAGTCCTGTATTGAAAAAACTGAACAGTCGATCGGAGAACACCTGATATAAAGGGGGGTGCCCGTCAGGCCCACTTTTGGAGTATCTCAGTAGAGATCCATCCAAGCCTCTATCAGGCTTTAATTTACATAGCCGCAAGGGAAATACCATTTTTAGGCCCTTACTATTGAGGTATGGTGGCCTAAGGCGTCTTTTTCGGTACGATGCTCTTTTGCTCTGTCAATTGACAAATCAGTGTTAATAATCACAGTTCTGAGGATACGTTAGCTAGTCCACAAACACAATTTCACCTATTTATTCTAAATAAATAACAAACATACCGACTACTTCCGCGTAATGTCCCGCTAAAGATATGTGGATATGTACAAATAAATACGACCCTCCTCAATATTCATGATTCTACCCGCCGCTGTACATATCTCCGTTTTCCCGAAAAATCGATACACAAAACTAACACTCCTTATGGCTAAAATGACACATTTGTCTACCCAATTTTGTTTTACAAAGAACGACAGAAAACATTTTTTTTTTACCACAATCTAACTTTAAAATATATACAAATCAAGGCATTTACCCTACTAATCTACATCTGTTTGCCATTTAAAAATAAAACCGAAAGTGCGTTTCCTCTCTACTGTAAGGAGCAGGGCTGGAACTCTGTGTCATGTAGAATTCTACTTATCGCTTTCTACAATAGATTCTTTTGTGGCACTCTTTGTAACATAGCGGAAAACCAACGAGTATATTCTTACTACAGGATAACTAGTTTCATAAGAAACCACATTACGATATTTCCCGTTCGGTTGATAACGTATTTATCACAAAAGAAAGTAATCGATTCCATTGTAGAAAGCGATAAGTAGAATTCTACATGACACAGTGTTCCAGCCCAGGTACTGTTTACAGACAACCAAAACTTTACATCGGCCCTTTGGCCATAAATCTAAATGACTTAATTTATTACTTGAGAGCGTTGACCGATTTTACAACAATTAATATTTAGGACAACAACACTATCGATTCTCTAAATAGTATAATTTAGCACAATATAAAACCCTGTAATTTTTCCCGCAATAAACGTTTATCAAGGAATACCAAAAATATGACAATAACACACAGACGCGAATTTTCTCGCTAATGAATATAAAAATAATAAAGTGATACCTGTAACCCATTAACGTTAGTCTCTTCTCTCCCCCGGAATATATGAATATTAAATACTAGTTTGATTACTTTAATAGTGCGATTATCGTTTTAATTCTACGTAAAAAAAAAACCTTACAAAAAAAAGTATACCGCTGATAAAAGGTCTACCGGGCGCAAGTTCGTCGGGTCAGCCTTAAGGGTGACGAAATCCACTACGAACGTCGCCTAGAGTAGTACTTTTAATCATTTAGTAACATTTTATAATGTTGAATTGGAGATATAAAATATCTGGCGTTTAACTAGACTAGCGTGGTATCACCAGTATTAGTTACGCCAATGTTTTAGTCGCTCGGTAGATACAACTTTACAAAACAGTTCTAGGAGCGAAATCTGTTTCTATTCAACGTGTATCTGCTTGGTCAACCTGACTATATATCTCCTTTTACTTATATATAAAATATAAGAAAAAGGTGGTCATCCTAAGGACAACTGGATATCTATGAAGACGCCGTCGTTTATAGAAACTAATTTCTCTACTCCGTCGATGTCTTTTATTTCCGTTCTCAAAATATAACAAAAGCGCGGCCACCGTAAGGGTAGCGATATCTCTTTTTAATTATATTTGAAGAATATAAAGAAAAAGGAGTCACCGTGGCGGTAACGTGGATATTTGCGTTTTTTTGTTAACTTGATTTGGCGAAGATAAAAAAGCTAATCCCCCAGCCCTCAAAAACCCCGGTATTTATACTTAAATTTCCCATATATGCAAATGTATCAGAAAGAGAACGACTGTGACTTCGGTGTATAAAGACTATAAAGCCCTGTATTAATTCCTGAATATAGCCCTAACGTCTTACATCTGTTTTGTTTTAGCGCCGTTAGAGTCGACTTCTTTTCCCAGAAGTAATTAAACGGCGCCTACGAGGCGGGATACGCTGGGATGTTTGAATTCGAAATAAAAATTTGAATATAATATGTAATATATAAGAATTATTTAAATTAATTATCAACCCCCGGTTGTCGGATTTCAATATCCCTCTTGATTAAATGGGAATTAACGAAATGCTTTTTGCAAAATAAATATAAGAATGTTGGTGTTATCTCTAAAACTATTGCAGATAGTACAGGGAAGGAATATCTAGCTTGTTTGAAATGGTTTTGAAATATGCTTCAAATAACGTTAAAATATACGGATTGTTATATTTATAATAATGAAGTTTTTAGTGTTTAAAGCTACGTATAGTAACTATTTCATAAACATGCTGTATAATATTTTTAATCAGTAAGTATTTATACTCAAAATTTACCTCAAACAATCAATTCAAAATATTGAGAAATTTGCAATATATTTGCATTTTTTGAACACCACATATTTTTGAAAGAAAACCTATTAAAAAATGATAGACTCTAGATATAACAAACTTTTCACACAATTTTTCTTTGTAGATTTTAAAAATGAAATAAATTACAGGGTGTCCCATTTAAAAAACTTAACTTTGGTATGATTTACTTTACTGGAGCACCATGTTTAATTGAAATTATTTTCAAATACGCTAGTTCAGTGATAATGTACTTATGGTTCCACTGACAATTAAAGTGACAGTAGATTTTTTGAGTGCGTTTTGTTTGTTTTGATTACCTAAATTATATCGTTTTTTTACTTTTATAGATATATTCCTAAAGTAAGTAGATAACATGCATCAAATATACAATCGTTTAGTTACCAATTACATACCTTTAAACAATTTTTTAAGACCTGTAAACAATATTTTGAAATAAACTAAAAACAGTAAAAACGTATATGTCAAATTTATTGAAGTTTTTGTTAAAAGTTTGGTTAGAATTAAATGTCAGTGGAACCAAAATGACATCACACTGAACTAGCGTATTGTTGTCTTTTCTGATATACAGCGTGTCCCATGTTACACAAAAAACTAAACTATAGGTTAGGTACCTCAAATATTGATATGGTTTTTAAATATTGGTAAAAGTTGGGATATTAATACTTTGGGGAATTGTTATTCTTGGCAGAGTAGAGTTAAATCTGGCATAATCCATATTACCTGAGCGAAAATGGTAAGGTATGAGTTGGAGTCAGAATATTTTCCTAGTATTTTATTTAGTTTCATAAGAATACTAGTCATTGGGTGGTATGCATAAAAAGTAGTACATGCTAATGCTAGGTGAAGAAGTATCTTCTACGTAAAATGGCATAATCCGTATTACTGTGAGCGAAAATGGTAAGGTATGAGTTGGAGTCAGAATATTTTACTAGTATTCTATTTAGATTCGTAAGAATACTAGTCGTTTGTCAATTGTCATGGAATATGTAAAAACTACAAAAAGAAAACATCATTAAAAACCTATATTAAGACAATTTTTATATACATGCATGTTATATAACATTAAAAATATAAAAAAAGAGTTACATAATAATAATAATAATAATAATAATAATAATAATATCCCTTTATTTCAAATAAATATGCATAAATATATAACAGTTAAAGGCCCCGAGCAGATGCTAAGTGTGCCAAACAGATGATGTTTAAAAATCAGTAAAGATAAACTAGTTTTAATTGTATTTGGTAAATTGTTATAATTTACAAACCCTTTAAAAAACAAAGAATTCATAGAGCTCTTTTTATTAGTTTTAGGACATTGTTATTTTGTCTTTTATCGTGGTTATGTATATTGACGTTAAAATTTATAAATTCAAAAAAGTAGGTTGGTGCCACTTTAGGAACAGCACTGTTAATTAGAACCCAACAGTGAATGGTCGAGTGGGGAATCCTACCAAGGCATCAGAATTAATTTTAAATAATTAAATTAAATGAAAAAATTCCTGCCAACGGTGGGATTCGAACCTGAGACCTTCCGATCTCAAAGTCATGACTCTAACCACTGAGCCAACCCACCCCCCCATGTTCTATGTTATCTATAAAATAATTATTAAATTTGTTGACAATTTAATTTTCGTCTCTTTCCAAATTTGGCTTATTATTAAAACTAAAATCAACAACATTAGGAAAATTTTGCTTTTTATCATTTATTAGATTTTTAACGTTTTCCACATAAATTTAGAATAAATTCAAAATCGGATGAAGAGAAAATCACCAAATTTTAAACTTAAGCTTTAATGCATCCTGAGGTGAACTGATTAAAGTTTGGGCATAGTCGAAGCATCTGGGGAATATTTTACAGGGTGTCGTTTTTTTTTACTTTAAAAAAATAGTCATGACCGTATTTTCTTATTTTTGAAAGAGTAAAACCAAATTTGGTAGATTTTCACACTTTTATTTTAAAAATGAAAATTTTTAAAAAAACACTAACATGACATATGTTTCGAAGTACAACTTCTTTTTCAAATAATTTAACAAAACAAAGTACTTAAGAAAACATCAATAACATTACAAAATAAACTAACTATTTAAAGTAAATAAGGGTACTTAGGTAATTATAATATCCATCAGATAACAATAAGATAGCCCATTACCGGGATTATCTCACAGAAAACTGGGAAAGAGATTTAATAAGGGTGAATTATTAATATCTAATTGATCATTTAGTAAGTTATCTGAATTTTTAAATCTATTTTCTTAGGCAACCCATTTGCGGTATATTTATAAACAAATTATATTTAATAAAAAGAAACTTTCATCCGTTAAACATATGGGTGAAGGTCGACCTTACTTCGGATCTTAGACCCTACTGTTTTATTAAACTGACAACTATTCAAAAATATCAAATCATAGTATGTAATAAATATACAGGGTGTTCCTAAACATCGTGCACATACGAAATGAGGTAATTCTTTGGCTTATTTCATGACTAACAGTTCATATATACATTGGTCCGCAAACGCTTCGTTACCGATCTACAGGGTGTTGAAATTTCAAGAATTTTCTTATTTTTTTCTTTAGAACTCCTGCAGTTTTTGAGATATTTAGCTCAAATTTGGAATCTAGATTACGTTATAGGGCATACATTATTGGGTATGTCAGATAGGTAGTTGTTGAATCTACAGGGTGATATATTTTCAGGAGTCAAGGTCCCTTTTCTCCCCCTGAACTTTTTTGCTGTGCGCCGCTGGAAGATTCTAGAATACAAAATGAATTTTCGTTTTCGTTTATGCGACCATAATCGAGAAAAAAATTAAAAACTTTTCTGTAGAAAAGATTATTTTACAATACAAAAAACCTAAATTATATCTATTAAACTACATTACAACAAATGTTGAAAACGACGACTCGTCAGGCGGCAGTTTGACCATTTTTATTTATTTTTTATAGTAAGGGGTATGCGACCCGGCAAATCGGTCCACATGACCGAGGCCGAGGTGCGCGGCTTGTGCCTCAAGTCGCGCGAGATCTTCCTGCAACAGCCGATCCTACTAGAGCTCGAGGCGCCCCTTAAAATCTGCGGAGACATCCACGGCCAATACACCGATCTGTTGCGTCTTTTCGAATATGGAGGATTCCCGCCGGAAGCAAACTACCTTTTTTTGGGAGATTATGTCGACAGAGGCAAGCAGTCGCTGGAAACGATTTGTTTGCTGTTGGCTTATAAGATCAAATATCCCGAGAATTTCTTTTTGCTCAGGGGTAACCACGAATGCGCTTCTATTAACAGGATTTACGGATTTTATGACGAATGTAAGTATAAAATGTATATTGTGATTAATAGATCGACAGGAATAGCAATAGCTGCGACATGCGTCAAATTGAGTCAAGACGGAAAGAACGATTTATATCGCTTTGCCATTTTTTTTTAATTTACTATTATGTATTATATATGCTTCGTTTGAATGTCCACTTCAGATGATCACTTTTATATTCATGCTAGCATAAACAAAAGATAAATCGACAAAAACTGAACCTGCATTTGACAGAACACCTACTTTCTAGCACGTAATAAATTCAACAAAAAAATAAGGAGTTTGACAATCACCACTACATCTCATTCGCATCTTATTTCAAATCTAGATGTAAAAAATGTAATCTGGATAGCTACATCTTGAAGAAACAAATGCAGATGTAATAGATGTCGTGTGGTGTGAATAAACAAACGCCCCAAAGGAAAAAATTTGATGTGGATATTCAAGCATAGCAAGCTTCGTTCGCGATAAAAATCCTGAACTTATTCTGAATTAACAGTAAGTTTTCTCATGCACAGTAGTTAAAACTGGCCCTGAATCAGTTATTTTGATGCTTGGAATACTGAGATATAATAGAGGTTGTGTTCGTGGTAATAATTCAAAATTGATAATGAATCGGACATGCGTTCAAAATATGAAATATTTCTTAATTAGTTCATGATTATTTCCGCGAACAAAACAATTATATTAAATTTTTACGGTTTAAAACTTTACTACTTTTTTCAACTGAACAGTATAAAATCTAGCAACAGATTGAACTAGAAAATAAATATCTAAAAATGTAATGGGCATAATAAGATAAATAAATCATAATATAGACAATAGCGAGTTATTTATCAAATTCAACATTCTTCTATTTAGGGTTATTTATAGAAGTTGACATAATTAATATTAGATATGATTTTGTACGCACTTATATTTAGCAGTCTAATGTATTAAGATCCTAGTGATAACTTCAAAAAACCCGAACGTACTGAGCTCCACATATGACCTTGGCAGCTTCAGCCATATCTGTCATACTATACAATGTATTATTTTGGAATTTTCTTTGGTTCTCTTCATATTAAAATATTTTTAGGTAAAAGGAGATTTAATATAAAATTATGGAAAACCTTCACTGATTGTTTCAACTGCTTACCGATCTCAGCGATAATTGACGAGAAAATATTCTGCTGTCACGGCGGCTTAAGTCCGGACTTACAGGGAATGGAACAGATCAGACGAATCATGAGACCAACAGACGTACCCGACACAGGTACCGTTGATCAAATTTGTCTTGTAGTGTGTGTATTTTTTTAATATTGTTTCTATTTTTCTTTCCTAAGGGCTCCTGTGCGACTTACTATGGTCAGATCCGGACAAAGACGTCCAAGGATGGGGGGAGAACGATCGCGGTGTTTCGTTCACGTTCGGAGCCGACGTCGTCAGCAAATTTTTGAATCGCCATGATCTGGACTTGATTTGCCGAGCGCATCAGGTCGTCGAAGATGGTTACGAATTTTTCGCTAAAAGACAATTGGTCACTTTATTCTCGGCTCCGAACTATTGCGGGGAATTCGACAACGCAGGGGGGATGATGAGTGTCGACGAGACACTCATGTGCTCTTTTCAGGTAGGAATTTTTTATATATGTTAACAGAAGGGATGTATCATCCCTAATAAAAATGTCTAAACTGCTTTTTAAATGGTTTAATTTACTATAAGGTATTCTCAATTACAATGTTAATGTGGTATTACCAGTATCTGGAATTACAAAATACGAAAACAACTACTGTTATGACTTATGAACATTATCATTAAAGTTCTTTTTAGATGCTAAACCATTAATTACTCTTTCAATTAATGTTGGTGGGATTGCCACCATTGCAGTAAACATAGTGGGATCGCCACTAGTCATTCTTTCAGTCAACATTGGTGGGATTGCCATATTACCATAAACATTAGTGGGATTGCCACTAACTACCTTTTCAATTAACGTTGGTGGGATTGCCACTATTACAGTAAACATTAATGGGATTGTCACTTATTACTCCTTCAATTAATGTTGGTGGGATTGCCACCATTACAGTACACATAGTGGGATTGCCACTAATAACTCTTTCAATTAATGTTGGTGGGACTGCCACCATTACAGTAAACATAGTGAGGTTACCACTAACTTCCTTTTCAATTAATGTTGGTGGGACTGCCACCATTACAGTAAACATGGTGGGGTTGCCACTAACTACCTTTTCAATCAACGTTGGTGGAATTGCCACCATTACTGTAGACATTAGTGGGATTGGCACTAATGACTTTTTTTAATTAATGTTGGTGGGATTGCCATCCTAATACTAAACACTAGTGCTACAACACTAAACACTAGTGCTACAACACCAAACACTGGTGCTACTTTAATATCATGATTTATTTAATTAAATTTGATGGGATTACCGACAACTAAATACTAGTGCTACAACACTAAACATTAGTGCTACAATACCAATCACTGATGCTACTTTAATATCATGATTTATTCAATTAAATTTGCCACCTTTTTTTTTTCGAATATATTTCATTTAATGTTGATATAACTGCCATATTAATAAGTGACTGATTAATAATATATTTATTGCTGTACACCTGTACAAATGGCGTATCAATATCAAACTTACAGACAAAATCTGTACAAAATTATTTGATAAATCGCTGTAATCTACCTCTACTCTACACTGTTATTGCTATCATCCATGTACTGGTTTTTTCTCTCATGAGGAAACTAATGTCTCTAAACTGCAGTGCAGAAGAAGAGATCCTTAATCAGGGGCGGCGAATACATGGGTGCAGCAAGGGATCTGTTTCACCCACAGAACAGTATGTTGAGGTGCATTGCACCTAAAAGTTTTTTACGAGGCTTGTCTAACTTACTTTGCGATAGCACTCCAACCTAATGGCTTATTCTCTGTTGTCATTGGATATGGACGGCATTTATAAAATTAATAATTATACAATTAAACTAAAATTTTGTTAACCTACAAATAGGAGTCGTTGCAGAGTTTTTGGTTAAAAGCATTAAAGTTTAATAATTTTTTACATTTTTGTAGATAATCAAGCCATTGGAGAAAAAATCCAAATAAATTTATTACATCTACATGGATATTCCTAGTCGGAATTTCGAAGGTTTTTCTGAAATCGACTTTAATAACAGGAATTGCATATCAATACATATATTAGAATGGGTTCTATACGCCTGTGTATTTTCTGTAAATAAAGTTTATTTTTAAACGCTTTTTTTGTACAAAAAATACTGGCCGATCAAATATACTAATTATTTGAGCATTTTTGCTATGTGCATAGAGCAACTTTTACATTTATTTTAGGTCTTTTAATACATCTTTTGTTTGTTGTTAAAAATTTTTACATCTTTTGTGTAAACATTATACACTTCCTTTCACAGAATATATATATATCGAAAATATTGGTCATAAATTATACTATTTATTTTGGGGTCAAAAATAGCTCGATTGAACTTTACTTACCTATGTACAAAAATGCACATAAAGTTACAGGTTTAGGTTAAACATTTAAATCAATATTTATAACGTTGCTTTAAAACGGTTTATTATTAATTATGAAAATTTATATGGAAGACTAGTATACTATGTACAATAAATACGTAGTAGCGGCATTCACTTATTTTGATTTTTCCTCATCCTTAGACCTTTAATTTTTTTTAGAGAAATATTTAGCTACTAACGGAACGCCACTGTAATCGCTCTTCTTTTTAAATTTCAATTTTAAAATATTGAATTAAAACTACAGGTTGGTCCAGTTTATATTTTCAGTATTTTACCAGCCAAAAGTTTATCGAAAAACAAAGGTAGTTTGTGTGATAAAACATGGTCAAATTTTGTTTATTTTTGATGTAGACTGTAGTTTTTTTTGTTTTCTAAAAAATGCTTTAGCCGATTTTAATGAAATTTTTACAGTTTGTTGACAACTTTATGAGGTGTCTTTCGGAAATGTTACAATTACAGAGTAATTTACGTAAGTATAGCACTGTCAGTACTCTTTTTTTTTTCAATGGGACACCCTCATTTTATTATTTTTAAAAACTCCTTAATACACTAATTTCGTGATGATGTAATTTTGGTTCCACTGTCAATAGTACACCAGCTCTTGACAGTTGTACTCAATAGTACCTCTTCGTCCAATCCATTTATTGGGAAATATTTCGTTTAGGTAGCTCTTACATGTGCATCATAATGGTACGTTGCTCCACGCCCTGTTAAAACCAAAAATTTTTATTCAGCAGTCTCCGATCTCTTGCATTTGGCTATAAGTCAAAACGGGAACAACATCGTCTCTAATCATATTTAAATATCTTTCGGCTGTCAAATTTCCTTCTCAGCCCAAACATTAATTTTTTGACTTTATTGAGAGTACCTCCCCGTTTAATGTGAAAGTTGATTCATCTGAAAAATAATGTTATTGAGATCTATCTTATTTCTGTCCAGCTTGTTCATATCAGGATCATCTTCTGTTAGCTCCTGAGTAAAAGTTATTTTATATGCATAACGTTTTTATTTATGGAAAAACCATATCCTCTTTTCTGTTTAATCGTTCGAAGTGTCCAAGTTCTGTGAATTCTGCATGGATTTTAGACAATTGCTGATATTTCTGATTAAATAATTTTGCCACTTCCGTTTGACTTCTGCAATTATCCCCATAACCGATCATCATTAATTCGATGAGGTTCATTTAAATATTTCATTACTAATCAATCGAAATAAATTTTCAATTGGGAATTTAATATTTTAATGTAAAATGTCAACACACCAACAATGTTACAAGTAACAGATAACAAATTTACAGATTTTCTGAAGGGAAACGGTCGCTCGTAATTATGTGATATTGGCTTTTAATTTTATTTTATTTTACGTCTTGATCACATTTGAGTTGGAATAATTTTCCTTTTTACAAATTGGTTTTTTGGTTCCATCTAGTTTTATAACTGGGTACTGCTAGCGGCCTTTGATTTTGCTTACTAGGAACAGATGGCGACAGCATTTCGCTACTTGAATTCTTATTCTCTTCGTAACTATTATTATATAATTGAGAAATGTGTAGCATTTGTTAATTCCATTAGAGACAGGAATTGAAAACCTATCTATTTACTGCTGAAGAGTCCTAATAAGTACGAAACCGGTCCAAGAATAACGTTCTCCTTAGTGAGCAAAATCAAAGGTAGTGTTGAAATTTAAGTTCTTTCTCTGCTGCCTTTCCTTTGGATATAATTCAATACCTGTTGCGGTATTAGTCAAAAGAGTAGTTGTTTTCTGATGGAAAACGGTCGCTCGTAATCATGTGATATTGGCTTTTAGTTTTATTTATTTTATTTTACAGATTTTGTTTAATTGTTGCCGTTATCTAGGTAGTTTTTACTTCTTCTGGAGAAAAAACGTTTCTAAAACCAGGATCCATGAACATACCAGGTTTTATTTATTCCTGACATTCACCCAAATACGTTGGTACTTACTCTATTTAACAATATTTAAAGCATAGTGATTTTTTAAATATTTTTGAAATTTCTCCCTGTATTATTCATATATACCATAAATATTATAGTTCGTTAAAGTCAGCTTATTAAGGAGCTTTCAAAATATAAAATGATATAGGGTATTCCTCCATTAAAAAAAAGAATACCGGCAGTTCTAGTCTTAAAAGAATCGTCTTATAGATTTATATTTTCGTCGGAAGAACGTACAATTTAGTTTAAAAGTTGACGTGTCTCAGCGTTTTTTATAATTTTCTAAAATAAGGCCACAGAATAATTTTATTCTATAAGTTGTTTCCACACTGTATATGTTTTTGACGTGAAAAATTCAAAAATTCAATATTTTAAAAATATGTCAAAAAATGACTATATCTTCCAAATTAAGATTTTCACAAACAAATACTAAGGAAATAGTTTTAGAATAGATCTGTGATTCGAGTGGCGTTTCGTTTTTAGCTAAATATTCCTTTAAAAAAAGTTGGGGCTCAAATGGGTGTTGACCTACTCTGAAAACCTATTCGTTCTGTGCGAAGTCATGGAAAGGGAAGCAAAAGCGACACTAGCGCTAGCTGCGGATAATTCGTGCATTTTAGGGGGATATTTTGTAATTTTGGCATATCAAATACACGTATACATTTTACTTTTTTTGAAAAAAGTAGGTAAAAACAACACAATAAGCAACCGGAGTTGCTGTGTTGAAAATTGTACAAATACTAGCAAAAAAGAACAGTAAAACTTATATAACAAATTTCACTAACAAAGTGGAAATTAAATCAAAGAAATAAATGGATAGGTGTACAATAAGAAGAAAAATTACCTTTATTTTTGTGATAATAACAGTAATGCTGGAAATAGTAGACATCAGAAACTAGAAAGTTTTTAAATAAACAATAAATTATCATTTTACGATGTTCTTTAATATCCCTTTATTCTTAAATGTTCATTCAGCAAGGACTAGATTTCAAGATTTCTGCCGTTGATTATAATATTTGGCTGGTATGCAATTTTGTGACTTACTGATCGGAAACCAGTTTTAATCATTCATTCTATGTTTTCTTTAGAACAAAAATGAAAATATAAGTAGCGATCCTTTTTATAAATTTTAACTTCACGCTATTATAAATGGTTTCTTCAATGACAACTTATTAGACTTAGGCAACTTCTCATACATTTTCCAGTAAATACTGTTGCCTGCCTATATTTTATTATTGATTTTTAATGATTATACATAATTTTCTTCAATTTAAGCGTGAAAAATATATAATAATAATAAATTAATGTTTTAATTGTTTTATAAATCCATATACTTTTATTAAAACTAACATATATACTTTTTATTTACGAATTCTATTAACAATTGTATTTGTCAGTATAGGCAGAAATAGTCCTTTAATACCAAAACAAATTGGCGCTGCTGTCGCGCACGGAGCGAATAAAAGATGAATATTAAATAATGTTGCTTCTGAGTATTTATTGTACATTGTGTACTAGTATCCCATATACATTTTCATATATTAATATTAAACCACTTTAGAGCAACTTTAAAAAAATTATTTTAAATTTTAACTTAAAACCCCTGTTACTTTTTGTATGCATAGGTAAGTGAGGTTCAATCGACCAATTTTTGACTCCAGAATATGTAATATAACTTATGACTAATCTTTTCGGGACACCCTATATTTTTTTTATTAATTAGAACATGCTTTTATAATACATACTGGATTTTTGTGTTGTTTTTCCATTCAAACTTTGATGCTAATTCATTCGCATCAGATAACAGTCCTCACATTAGTTTTCGCCTTTGTTTTTATCCTGAATTAGTCTAAAAATATTTCCTAACAGAACTTATCACTTAATTTTTAACTCTGTCATATGCATTCTACATATCTATGAAGAGCCTACAGAGCTGCTACGACTATTACGAACATAGAAAAATCAAGTAGACTTAACTTTTGCAAGAGGAAAATGTGTTTACGCACACCCTGTTTTTGGTCTGCTGGGTAGTGTGGGGTTTGGGACTTAATAACCTCTCTTTTACTGGTCACGGCCGCAGTTGGAACCATTTGTTGATATGTCAGCCATGCCCACCTTCACTATTTTTGAATTAAATCCTTTGCTCACTCTCATTTTTCTTGTTTACTCATGATTTCCTTTATAATGTCATATACCTAGCACCCAGTTTTTTTCGGACCTATACATAATCGAGATGAGGTTTTCTGTATTCAGTACTTCCAGCCTTTCTGTCTGGCCCTCCCTGACCTTCCGCATGCGAAGAAAGTGTGGGTCCAATACCCTTTTTCCCCCTTTCAAGCTTTCGTTTCAGCCTCATACTCTCCCCAATCAGACTTGTGATCAGGCCTGCCTTTCCCCCTCACAGTCTTATTGCACCACCTCTTGGATGCTGTACCCCGTTCCAATCATTCAACTCATGCATTCTACACATACATTCCACTGTATAGATGAGCCCCAAAGCTCTACGAATTTGGTCGCCAATCCAGACCATGGTTGCTACAATTGCTGCTGCGCCTGTGATCGGTGTTTTGAATACCTTTCTCAGCGACCTGGCCTTACGGTCTCAGGAAACGGGTAATATTAAATTGTACTTAACCGTCTCGTTATCAATGCTTTCAGCTTTCACACCCTTTAACACTCCAATCCTCTGTGTTTCTCTTTAACTGTCATTCTTTTTTAGGTTTCTATCTTATATAAGCCTCTACTCCTAAGTAGATATATTCTTCCACCGTTCTAGAACTGCTTACCTGTTCTATATTTTTCACAAAATCTGCATTTATTTATTCATTTGTATTCCAATCTGTATTTTTTCATAACTTCGTATGACGTAGATTTTCTCAAATCAATGTAAAAATACTTAGAAAACATTCAAAGTTTAATACAGATGAAGAGATTAAGAGAAGCTGTCTACATTTTTAAAGAAGAGTGCATCATAGGCTTACTATATTGTCACATTATGATATCTACTTAGTGTCCAAGATCTGGCACTAGAAAGTTCTACTCCCATCTATTATTTTGATTAATATCTACGCCTTCTTCATTTCATATAGTTTATGTTTTTATTTTCTCGCTTCCCTCATTTGTTATTTAAATAAGTGAAGTACCATTTGAAAGTAGGAGCCATATCGTATTTATTCTTTTTCTGGAATAACACAATAACATACTTTATTCGTTTACTTGGAACATTGATTAATTTTGTGATGTATTGTTGAATGTTTGTCAGGTCACACAACAACTACCGCCACCGGGACATAGTTCATGTTGTTCACCCCCCTTCCCTGTACCCAACTACAAATAACAAGAAAAAAACATGACATGTCACTTTTTGTGGTCAGATGAAGGAATATGTGTTTAAATGCATACAAGGTTGTATTTAAGCAGTACCAAATAATAAAATTCCACTAAAAGCGTTTCTCTGGTTTTCCTTTAATGCCTAAACTATTAATCAAAATAACAGATGGATGTAGAACTTTCTAATTCTAATAATGTTTAACGTCTGCCAAACCATTATACTTATTTGTTGCTTTATTTGCATGATAAACAACAATGTAATGTGTTGGGAAAGCCCAAAAGTGTTATACTGTTATGTACCCAATTACCCGATCCCCAATCATCATTCCTTCAATTAATCAAAAGCTGGATCCAGTATGTATTAGATGCATGCATCGTAAGTCACCAAAATCTAATTCTACGTTTCGTCGCGACTGACTCGTATTTTATTTTGCAGATCCTGAAGCCGTCTGAGAAAAAAGCGAAATACCAATATCAAGGAGTGAACTCCGGCCGCCCGGCCACGCCTCAACGAAACCCCCCTCCCAACAAAAAGAAATAGAACTCCCCCGTTCCTCATCTCTTAATTGACATGACTTATCGCCCTTTGTCCTTATACAGATATTTTGAATTGATTTCATAATGTTGCCCCGTCGTTGATGGTTATACATTTTTAGATTTAGAGTTTATTAGTTGTACCCCCCTCCCCACCCCCTACGTAGAGTATAAATACTGGTCTAATCGTGTCAGGAATATGTGTATATTATTTAATTTTTATTAGAGTTTATGTTGTTTGATGACTGATTTTTTTTGTTGGGGTAATTTTGTTTTGAACCAACTGATTAAATGTTTGCGTTTTTAAAGCCATATTTTTGGAAAATAAAGATACAAATTGATTTTGAAATATGTTTATTAAGTTTTAAAATATAGGATGTTTCATTGGGAAATGCGGGTACGTTAAAAGTAAATAGAAAAGTCGATCAAGTTGGGTTTAATATTCCGATGAGAGCCTGTCGCAAAATATTGAATTAAAAAGTTATTAATTGCTGAACATCAGGCTAACCATGATACAAACAATGGCAACCCTAGATAATGCTAAATATAGGAGGCTGTCAGCTTTAATAAAAACTAGGGTTACCTTTATTTACACTCCAAAAACGTAACACCAAAGTATGTGTTATTTTGACCTCCACGTAAGACCAAACCACAGTTGATCTAATGTTTAGCAGTTAACTAGTGAGCCAGTCGTATGTCATTTCTGCACCTTGTCATCTGCATATAGTAAATTGCTTGACTATAAGTTTCCGTATCCTAATATGAACTTTTATTATCTAAGGGCCGATTTTTTACCTCTGAGTAAAGTTATATGTATGGTTACTTTAATATATAGCCCAATTACCAAGTAGTTACTTTCAATTTTACTCACAGGTAAAAAGATTGACCATTGAACGGATTATTTGTGAAATACATCAAAATATTTAAATCATTAAATATTTGCCTTTAAAATATGCACATTTCTCAATGAAACACCCTGTCTCACAATCCAATAGCAATATATACCAAAACGGTGCATTTAAATGTTTTAAAAATGATTCAATTTATTGACTTGTTTCGAAACGAAATCACCATCTTTTGGCGCGCTGACTGAAAGCTTATTGTATTATTTTTATTCTTCTGATATCAAATAATAATAATTATTTTTTAGTATGTGTACATAAATGTAATCTTGTGTTAGCAATTGTTCCGAACGATGTGCCCGACCGGAGTGCCGCATTGCTCCCTACTTGGACCGTTCCGCTAATGCCAGCTCTATTTTAAAGTAGATTTAGAGACGGTGCTGACTAAATATGTGTTTATTTTCGCAGCTAGTGTAGATAGAGCGCAGATTATCCGGTGTATTGAGGAAGGTTAACATTTTTAATAGAGCCAATTGAGCTGACCCCAAAAAATGGAAGAGGCAGATTATTATTTTAGGCTGAATTAAAAAAATATTGGTTATTATTTGGTAAACCCTAGACCAACCATGGTTGCTCTTGATTTATGCAGACGTCAAAATAATAAAATTCGGTGTTAATTGTTGGAGTGAGTGTACAACAAAGGCAATCCTAGTTATTATTAAAGCTGATAGCCTCCTCTTTAATAATACGTAGGGTTGCCTCTGTTTGCACTCGCCACAAAACTGTAGCACTGACACTTGTTTTTATTTTGACGCGTGCGTTAAACCAGAGCAAATTATGGTTGGGTTTGTGTTAAGCAATTAGTAACCTATATTTTTTTAATCCGACCGGCTTTTATTTTATAAAAATGCTTTTCAAAACTATGAACAACGCCCGAAACATCCAGATTACTCGGCGCTCTACTGCAATTAGTTTTATTTGTAAATAACAGTATTAAAAGTAATTTTAAGATGCTAATGAAGGACGATCCAGTGAAATTATCGATTTTTCGACATCCTTTATAGTTAAAACGTCTAGAATATGGTTAAAAAACCGAAATTCCGAATTTGAAATTCAATACGCTTCATTTGGGACGTCCCGTACATTTAGGTGTGTGCCGCAAGGTTCAGGTTCGGGGCCGAAATTGCCGAATTATAGAGCTTAATTTTGTTGGTCGTATTTTCTGCTTATATATACTCTCTATCTCTCGCCTAACATGAATTGGTCCTACCTAAAAATGGCAGGCGAATTGTAGACACTAAATTGTTTTTCTTAATAGTAGTTGTGAAGAGCATTTAATGTGGAAAGTTTATTTTTGTCTGTGCACGATTTTGTTGATTAATTACATTTTTTTAAAAATGAAATTGTTTTTAGTTATATTTTTCTTAAAAATTTCATCTTTTTCATTCGTTATTTCATCCATCAGAGTCCATTCATCATATAATATTTATTTATAAATAGGGTGTTTCATCAAATTGTATGCATTTTATAAAGCAGATAGAAATATGCTGTTACAGTAAAATTCGTTTGTCTGAATTTGAATCTACGTAATGTCCTGTTTAAAAGGACCAACTCTGGATAACTTTTTTTTAGGTAGTAGTAGCAAATATATTAATTGTTAGATCACAATGCATTTTTTTGGTTCTGAGCTGTGAGACCGTTAAAAATTTATTTTTCATCGCTTCTTTCAGTGAAGACGGTGAAGTGATATGTCAAGTATCATAGCTCTTTTACGTGGTGTGATCTCGGGTGAAATAACTGTTTTTAATTCTGCCATAATAGAGGACTTCTATACAAGTGCAACCAACTTGACAAAATAAAATTGACACTAATGACATAAGAAATCGGGTCACATAAAGAGGCTGTTTTTTTGTTTTTCTTATCTACTTTTGTGCCCTTTACATACCATATTGTACCCGTAACGTAAAAAAGACTTTTTATTTTAGGGTATTTTATATTTAAAGGTTGAAGACATTTATCAATATCAGCTGTCGATAATGTCAAAACATAAGCGTAGCATTGCGATTTATTTTTTTATTGTTAATAGTCTATTTGTGTTTTTCCTGGTTTCTTTAAACATGTTTTTCATTTGGTTTTATATATTTATGTCAAATGCAAAAATGCTGCTGCTACAAATACAAGTTCCATACACTATACAACCATATACAATACTAGTTACGTTATGCCCATCTATGGTTACGCCTGTGTTCTACCAACAAAATAATTGACAGCTGACACTGACAAATGTTTTCAACCTTTAGATATAAAATACCCTAAACTAAAAAGACCTTTTTACCATACGGGTACAACATGGTATGTAAATGGCATAAAAGTATATAAGAAAAACGAAAAAGTAAACTAAAAAACAGCCTCTTTATGTGACCCGATTTCTTATGTCATTAGTGTCAATTTTATTTTGTTAAGTTGGTTGCACTTCTCTTGTATAGAAGTCCTCTATTGCATCATTTTGTGACCGTAGGTTTGATAAATCAGAAGAAAAAGCATATCTGAAAAATTTAAACATAAAAACCACATTGACATACTTGAGTTGTTTCTACTTACTTCTCTATCCTGATGGATCCAGTTTTCTCTTACGGAATTTTTCTGGTCAATTGGAATTTGCACGTTTGGAACCTAAAATTGTGATCAGAACAACTAATTTTTTTTTTTTCAAAAGCTAGAAATCGTATGATTTGAAACTAGTTCCTTCCTATTTTCAATATGATATTCGTGAGTCATAAAACTAAAAACCATTTTGATGGGTAATTAAGAAAAGTAAAAAAAAACCACCAGGTAAAGTTAAAAGTAAGAATTGAAATCACCACCAGGGTTTCATGTGAACAGTAAAGAGTTAATTATTTATTATAAACGAACCATTGCATTGGTCGAAAGGAAATCCAATTCCTTTTATGTCAAACATCACTCCAACGAAAGTTATCCACGGTCGTATTTTTAAATGAGGCATCCTGTAAATATTTTTTTTCCTTAGATGCGCATTTGTATTCTTTATTTAATCCAAGTTTTAACACTGCATGGATTTGAATATACAAATTTTTTAAAAACATGATCTCTATATTTATATTCGTGTGATTGCTAGACTAACCAAATTGATTTAAAACTAATAATTTTAAAACATTATTAACAATATAAAGGTGTTCCCTCAGGATTTTTTTTTACTTCACATATATTTAGTCTACATATCGTCGTCAATATCACGAAGTGACGTAACTCGATTTTCACAACTTTACAAGAGAGGGTTTAAAAGTTTTTTATAAAGTTATGTCTCTTTGTAAAATTATCAGATACACACGGTTAGATAAGTGCTATTTTAATGAATGTAATGACTTGAGATACGCAATGTCGTGAAATTGTAGAGCATACTTTTTTACATAATATGTGACTTATCACAATTTACAATTTTTCGAGTTACGTCACTTCGTTATATTTACCAGGATATAGTGTCACAGTTTATATATTTTGTTCGATAAAATAATATGTACGTACTGATTATTGAACCTTGGTATTATGCACGGTCAGTTTTTTTGGCTAAATTTTATATATTCTGTGCAGTGTTTCAGGAATGACTTAATTAAGGTGAACGCCCATTGTTAGTTTTTTTTATAGAGTTTCAAATATATTCTAGAGTTCAAATGTTTGTGGAACTTTTCACAGCACCTGCGTAATTGACGTACTATGTTTCTGTATTATTTTAAATTTAATATTTTATTATACTTGATAAAATATTTAGATTATATTGACCATAAGAATATATCTATATTACTAGATTGCGTTTTATTTCAATAAATAACGTCTAGATAGGTACAATATGACCAGCGAAAATTGGCAGGTTAGATGCGTACAAGAAGAATAAACAAAAAAGGGTGTTCTGACCCTCCTGGAATGAGTTCTGTCTCTCCTGCAACTAGTTCTTTCCGATGTAAAAGACTAAAGGCAGACTGAAGAGTACCAAGTGTGTGTGGCGAGTTTGGGTGGCCTTTTTGGTGTGATACAGTACTCGCTATCTAGGAAGAAGTTGAGCAGATCCTAAAATTCGTCTTTCTCCGCCCATATTTATGTTGTTAACGCCAATTCAGGATTATGCGTAGCGAAGCGAGGGACAAGTGTTTAAAATATTATGAGTGTAAAAAAGTGTGCGGTTATTAAAGAACAAGCAAGATAAATAATATTTAACGTGTTTATTTCAAAAATAAGGGTAAACTGGACACATCATTAACATTAAAAAATAAAACATCTGAAGCAACAGCTAAGCGTCTTCAAATTTAATTTATGCAGTGTAACACATCAAGCCCTTATTATATGGAAGTTTTTTCTAATTGCTGTAGATAAATTTTGTCATTTGTTATCATTTTTGAAGACAAAAATAACAGTTAAATGAGTGTTTCAATAAGCTCTATTGAAAGAATAATTTCAGAAGGGCAAATTAAGCCGTGAATTAAACTTTTCACCATTTAAAAAACGAGTCAAAAAGGCACCACCCATTACATCTCTACTCGCAATATCAAATCGGAGATCACAATTGTGTCGGAGATATTCGACGAATATAATACACGATTTTCATGAAACTGTCGAGTTAGTGTCAAAAAATTAAAATGATTTGGATCGTGCCTCACTAAGACGAATTCTTCGAAAAATGGATTTTTGATGAAGAACACAAAACAATCGAAAAATTTGCTTGAAAAAGTAAAATATGGGCTTTGACAATAAAATATTTAAGACGTTTTTGACAATGCATCATATCATTCAGTGCAATTAATCCGGCACCTAATAGCAATTCACAGAAAAATAAAATGATTGAGAATGGCTAATAGAAATAAAAATTGTTTTCAATTTTAACAGCTTAAAGTCTGAATTATACGAAATAATTAAATTACATAAGAATAGGTATATAAAGTATCAATTTGAAGAACTCATACGAGAACATGGTCGCACTATATTGCGTTTACCCCCATATCCGGATTTAAATCGGATAGAACTTATATGGGGTATCGATAAGAACAACGTAAGGCAATTAAATGTAACTTATAATTTGCAGGATGTCAAAAAAAAGGTTGAATTTGAGTTTTCTAAGATTAACTCGGATGAATGGAAAACAAGGTGTAATCAAGTTATTAACGAGAAGTATATACAGACGCTTATCAAGACATTCAACCAGTTTTTATTAATTTAAAAAACGATTCAGACGACAGTGAGTTGAGTCTTCTGAGGATGAAGATTGAATAAAATAAATATTTCTAATTCAATGTAAGTTCTTTATATAGTCAACGCCACTGATCGCTTGAAAGGCGGGTTCAATACAGACATAAATGCGCGGCTTTACCTCATCTTAGTTGGCGCGTGCTGTATATACCTACGATGTTTTATGGGTAAAGACATTATTCGGTTTTTGTCTCTTAGGCGGTTCACTAAGAGCTATTAATGTATGATGGTGGGTGAGGTTTTCCGGGTTTTCCTCACCTGTAAGTCAAATTGCACCATCAATCATCCTTAAGTCGCCCCGGAGCGCCACGGCAAATAATAATAATAGCCGTCCCTTCCCCTACACAAGTCGTTCAGTCGGCTTCAGGGGTTGAAATTCACTCGTAAGGGGGTGAATTAGGGAGAGTATTATTATTATTATATAAATTAGTGATGGGTCGCATGGAAAAGTCCACAAGTCCAAAGACACTTCAAAAGTGGAAAAGTGTATTGCGCATGCGCGACATTACATTAACTAATTTGTCTGAATTTCATACAAAGGGAAATATAGTTTAAAAAAAGAAGAAACGACAAATAACTGACTTTAAGGTAGTTCACTCGTAAAACGGCTTTTTTAAGAATTCAATAAAATTGAAATATAAGGTTAATGAAAGTGTCTTTTATGTAACTAAAAAAAAATTTTTTTTTGACCGTCTATGAAACGAGATATGAACAATCAAATTGTGCATAATTAAAACTCTTGAAGCCTCTCATGTACACAAGTAATGCATTTATTTCAAGATATCTCGAAAACGGTTCTTACCATATTTTTTAAAAACTAATGTAATGTAAATCAAGAAGTTATAAAATTTTCTAAAGAAACGCTGAATTTTTTGACCGTCTTAGTAAAAAGATATAGAATTTAAAATAAAAATATTTTTAAAGCAATCGACGTGTAGTTGCGTAAAATTATTACAACTTGGCAACGTTGTATACGCTGCAATCAACGCGTTGTGCCAAAATAACACTCGATCAGTTAAGAGGAAGTTATAACCTCTTGAAAAATTAATTCGTCCACTGTATTTGAGAACTGGAATCAGCGGTTCTGTTTGAACCAAAACAAACCCTTAAAATTTATATGAGGAAGTCACAAATTTCTATAGCAAACCATTCATATATTTATGAGGTTGCCGGATGGATTTTATAAAAATCCATATTTATAAGCGTACATGTGTTTTGTACAGTCTCTTACAAAAATAAAATTGATTAGCATTGAGAATCTCGAACTATTGGTATTCACCATTAAGCGATATTTTTATGTACGACTGTCGCGAGTCAACTACCTTAATAAGATTTAACAATAATTTCAAATTTTCATTTCATATCTTATTAAAATTAATACGTAAAAAAAATTACAAAAAAACCAAAGGTTGGAAGTATTTTACAAATGATTTGTCTAAAAAACGAAAATGCAAATATAGTTCCCAAAGTGTTTGTGAAAAAACATCCAGGATGGAGATTTAACTGTCTTCTATGCCCTTATATTCTAAGTCTATGCCCAAGATCGACTAAAAAGATGTCGGATAATAGATACGCGTTTTGTTTATATTGAATTTGTCCACAACATCTTTCTGACAGTATGCTCTTCCTATGTTGTCAGATACCCATTAGATATTTTGCTGGATATCCATAGGATGTCTTCTATATCCTAGATATAGACGGACATTTGGATATCCATATTAGATCCACTGGATATCTATTATATCCTGTGGATATATTGCATATCCACAAAAGATATTTTGTGGAAATTTCTGTGATTTGGTGTGTTGTCTGAGAAATTTCGTTCTGGCTATAAAAACTTCAAAATTTCAAAGATCTTCAAATCCCTTATTACCCATATAGCATTTAAAATGTCATTTGAAAAAGTTTTTTATTATCTATCGAATGGCATAAATAAATTTTTGAAAAACACAAATTTCGTTCTGGCAATAACTTTAAAATTTTAAAGCTCTCTAAATCCCTTATTACCCATTTAGCATTTAAAATGGTATTTGAAGAAGTTGTTTGTTTTTCAAAGATCTCTATATCCCTTATTACCCATATAGCATTTAAAATGGTATTTGGAAAAAATGTTTGTTTTATTATTATTTATGGCTTAAATAAATTTTTGTAAAAAAATTTCGGTTCAGCTGTAAAAATTTTTAAAATTCAAAGTTCTCTAAATCCCTTATTACCCATATAGCATTTAAAATTAAATATGAAAAAGTTGTTTGTTTTTTTATTATCTCTCGAATAACCGAAATAAATTTTTGAAAAATACAAATTTCGTTATGGCAATAAAAACTTTAAAATTTTAAAGCTCTCTAAATCCCTTATTACCTATTTAGCATTTAAAATGGTATTTGAAGAAGTTGTTTGTTTTTATTATCTATCGAATGGAATAAATAAATGTTTGAAAAATAAAAATTCGTTCTGGCAATAAAAACTTTAAAATTTCAAAGCTCTCTAAATCCCTTATTACCATATAGCATTTAAAATGGTATTTAAAGAAGTTGTTTTTTTTATTATCTGTCGAATGGGATAAATAAATTTGTGAAAAATAAAAATTCGTTCTGGCAATAAAAACTTTAAAATTTCAAAGCTCTCCAAATCCCTTATTACCCATATAGCATTTAAAATGGTATTTGAAAAAGTTGTTTGTTTTCTTATTATCTATCGGATGGCCCAAATAAATTTTTGAAAAAACAAATTTCGGTTCAGCAGTAAAGCCTTTGAAATTTCAAAGCTCTCCAAATCCCTTATTACCCATATAGCATTAAAAATGGTATTTGAAAAAGTTGTTTGTTTTATTATTATCTATATGGCTTAAATAAATTTTTGAAAAAAAATTTCGGTTCAGCTATAAAAAATTTTGAAAATTCAAAGCTCTCTAATCCCTTATTACCCATATAGCATTTAAAATGGTATTTGAAAAAGTTGTTTGTTTTTTTATTATCTATCGAATGGCCGACATAAATTTTTTAAAAATACAAATTTCGTTGTGGACATGCAAATGTCCATAAATAATAGTAATTATATAGCAAATTATTAAAAAATTACGCTATTGTGCTCGCCATTGTGGCTAATAGTACCGTTCAGATATTTAAAATTAATTTTTTTAAGGTGTATTCAATATCCCATGGACATCCACTAAATATATCAAAGTCTAGGCGCGAACGCAAACCATCGTGGATATCCACTAGATGTTATTTGATTTGATCGAAATTTGTGTTCTAATCAGACTCCATTAGAGACTGGAGTCGAGAATTTCCATTTATTGCTGAAGAGTCCTAGTAAGGATGACTTTCTCCTTAGTGGGCAAAATCAAAGGCAGAGTGTTGAAAATATTGGGCCCAGACAACACACCAAATCCCAGAGATATCCACAGAATATCTTTTGTGGATATCCAATATATCCACAGGATATCAGAAATATTCCGTGGATCTAATATGGATATCCAAATGTCCGTCTATATCCAGAATATAGAAGATATCCTAATGGATATCCAGCAAAATATTTAATGGGTATCTTCCTGAAAATACAAGAAATCCCAGAGATATCCACAGAATATATTTTGTGGATATTCAATATATCCAATATGGATATCCGTCTATATCCCAGGATATAGAAAATATTCAGCAACATATTTTATCTTTAGTAGAGGTTCATAAGTAACCAATGATTATTGAATAACGTCGAAAGAAAATAGCAGAGATAAAAAATATTTTCAACACTCAAAATATTTTCAACACTCTGCCTTTGATTTTGCCCACTAAGGAGAGTCATCCTTATTAGGACTCTTCAGCAATAAATGGAAATTCTCGACTCCAGTCTCTAATGGAGTCTGATTAGAACACAAATTTCGATCGAACTCAATTACGGCGGGTCGAGCATGAGTAGATGCGAAAGTGGTATCGCCATCTATACTTAGTAAGCAAAATCAAATAACATCTAGTGGATATCCACGATGGTTTGCGTTTGCGCCTAGATTTTGATATATTTAGTGGATGTCCATGGGATATTGAATACACCTTAAAAAATTAATTTTAAAAATCTGAACGGTACTATTAGCCACAATGGCGTAATTTTTTAATAATTTGCTATATAATTACTATTATTTATGGACATTTGTATCTATAAATTACATATCATGGATATAAAATAGATATCTACCATGGACTGGACATTCAGTAGGTATTGGGATGTGCAGTAGATATCCAAAGGATTTGGTGTGCTGTCTGGGTGTAGATTTCAAAAAAGTAAAGTTGAATGGAGTCACTTTTTCGTTTGGCCAACTTTGCTTTTTTGACATCCACTCACAGCACAATCAATTAAAATTTAATAGAAAATTTGTTCAGTAGACTTTATTATCAAATAATTAACCCTATCAAGCAATCAATTCTAAACTTTTTTTCTAAAACTGTTAATTCGTCGTTAAAACTCGGCCACAGCGCAAGTTTCCACATACAGATCTAATCTTCACTTTTTTTTTTCGAGATTTAGAAATTGGTAGTGATCCAGCAACATTTTGAAAGGGGTCTATGAAAAAAAAAAAAAAATAGTTTTGGAACATCTGCTATAGACATTTAATATATCCAATGTACATCCATTTAAGATATCGAAAATTATATGCCTATATAGGATAGGGTGCCGTATTTATTGCTTCGCTTAATTTTTTTTTTTTTAAGTGGAACAATGTACTGCATAATCTTAAAACATTCCATGTGAAGAAAATCAGCATTTCAGTAGAATAATATCGAAACGCCCTAGCTTAATGATATTATTGGTATATAATCTGTATTTTAATCGTTTAATTTGCAATTTTTTTTAGGTTTTTTACTTTTCATTTCTTCAAAAATAATTTAATTTTGATAAAATTTGGTGAAATTATACCTTTGTATGTCTTAAATAAGCAAAAAAAAAATTTAAAAATTCAAAATATTTTGAGATTTTTTTTTCGTTTTGACATGTAGTTTTTGATAAAATAAACAAAATATATAGTCACGAATAAAAAACATGCTAAAACTGGTGAAAAACAATAGCAACAATGATTTATTCCTAAATTGTTATAATTCGTTTCAATTAAAAAAAAAAACAAAAATACAACTGATAGCACCATAGAATTGTATGGAAAAAAAATATATAAAAGAAACTGTTTTTTATTTTTTGACCAGGATTCTTAATTTTCTATATATAATATTGCTTCAAACATTTAAGTAGAATGATTAAGATTCAGACAAATACATTTTTTTAGTCGGGGGTTTTAAATTTTAAAACGCTACGTTTCATATATCAAAATCCTGTTAACAATTTTTTTCTCTAAGTTTAATTTGAGTGGACTAATGGTAGTAGGTATTAGGCATTCCAACGACCTGTCAAATAATAGGTGCCAGTGGGAAATTCTTGTATATTTACGGGGGTAGCGACATAATCTTGCAACTTGGACGCTATTTTTATTCGAAGTAGTACTCGCCAAGCCTGCCAATTTATGAAGAAATGTATAGGTGGGTTTTTCAAATATTATTTTTATTGTGTTTGACATAAAATATTTAAATGTAATCCATTATTCATGATTTTACGTAAAGTAGATAGAATACACCATATGTCGCCACCCTTAAATATACCAAACCTGCCCACTGGCAATTCATTTGTTTGGAATGCCTAATAGGGACCGTGCGTCATGACTTTAACGCTAACTGGTGACAAAAATGTGAACTTTATGGGGGGTATTTATTAATGTTTTATACAGTATTTATTGTTTAATAATTATTAATAAAATGAAGTCGAATTATTTTCGTAATATCAATATCGAAAAAACTTGTTGCATCCGTGGATGTACAAACACATCACTTTGGAAACCTGGATTTCATTCGATAGTAAATAAATTTTATAAATTTCCACAGAGCACAATTATGCCTCACACCCAATGATATACATAATTACAAAGATTGCTTATCCATATGTAAATCAGACGACGAAAAGCGTATTTCACTGGGCAAAGTTTTCTTTTTATCTAGCTTTTATCAATTTTGAGCACTTAGTTGTAAAGAAATCATTTACAGAACCGGTTTAGAAATTAGAATCTTTAGTGTTTTCTTGTCATTAAGATTTTTACATATTTAAATGAACATTTTATATAAATATCATTTTACAGATAATGGTTTATTCTGTTGATTAAAACTAATGTAGAATATGAAATAAGAATGTCCAATTTGACAAAAATATCACGGCCCTCTTTACAATTTATTAACTATTTCTCATTTATTATTAAAATAAACATCATAAATAATACATTGCAATTACTGTCAAAAGAGATTGTAACAAACTTTAAAATATTAAAAATCCAGTGATTTTTGTAAAATTTTTTAGTGACATTACCATTAAACATTATTCAGAATAATAGATAAGTGTCCAATTACAACTCTTCCCAAAGTAGTTTATACCTCATATCAAAATTGTTTACATTACCTTTTCAAAATTGTATTACATATTGCAATTATGTATGTTATGTAGAATTGTTTCTGAAATAGTAGTCTAAAATTATTTATATCTATCTGTTATAAAAATTGTTTAGATCTCTTAATATTATTTAACTACATGAAAACTCAACTTTCCAAATACATAATGACATGTCTTGAAGTAAAACTTTAATTATTTTCTTTTTCTAAAGATTAAAATGCTGAAATTTTATTTTAAAACACATTTGGGCTAGAACGGCTCTATTTAGTGAGCACTAGGAAAGGCACATTGCAACCCGCTTTTCATAATTTTTTTATAGATGGGTGAGCAATCTATAATATGTATCATTGAACATCTCATAAACGTCAGTGGATGAATGACATTTCGATTAACATAAAGATAAAAAGATTTATAATTATTATTATCAATCTTTTTTATTAATTTACATTATTTAAATGTTATTGTAATACTTTTAAATTCAGTGTTACTAAATACCGATATTTTAACATTGGATACACTTGTTTAAGGTACAACTTCCCAATTTATTGTCACTTAGCCATTTAAATCTTTTTGCTTAAAATGTATATGCATGTCCAGATTTTAATAATGTTTCACATTTTACGTCATTTTGACCATGTACACGATTGTTTGGTACGGGCCGGTATCTATTTTTAACTATATTTAATATTTAAAAAAATACCCTTTATTATTTACTTGCAATGTTTACCCCATTTAATTCTAAAATTAAACACTAGAGAGGGCTAAGTTCGGCAGTAGTGCTGCCTCTATGTTTCACGCACGGTCCCTATATGATTGATGGTTTTTATCTTAACAGCATTAAGATGGATACAGTAGCGGATCCAACTAATTTACATCGAAAGCGGAAAATTCTTTCAAACAATAAAAAACAGATGGTCTGTAGTGTATATGAAGGTTTAATATACTTCCGACAGCAAGCCTTGGACCGCTGAGACATACAGTAGACGTGTACAGGAGTGGACAGTTTGTAAATATACATGTCAGTTTTATGTATATCGAAGAATCCTGAATATAAATTTTGAGTTCATGATTGTTATCCTCTAAATGAACTAAGCGAACTGGCTGTAGCTGCTTTTGTGTGAAATTTGAGGACCATAATTATATTTTGTAATATTACAATAAGTCGGAGAACGTATTGCATTAGTAACACATGCCACATGAATAAATTTAACCTCATTGTGGCATTCTTTAATTAACCAAAATAAGATCTAGTCATGTAACACAAATAGTAACCAATTTTTGTAAAAAATTAGGTTTTTATGTATTATTTTAGAAAAAGAAAATGGCTTTAAAACGTTAGAAAGAATATTTTATATAGGAAGAAAAAATATGAATTCCCATTATTGAGTTTGCACTTAACATTTTTAAATAAGACACCATTGGCCAATCGTTTGGAAAATAAAAACAAAAAAGTAATGTTACAAATAACGATCAAAAATTAAAAAATATTTGTCATGAATATAGATTTACAATAATTAATCGATAATAGACTGTAAGTAGTATTCTTTTTAATAAATAATTTAGCGTAATTACATTGTTTAAATTTGTTTACAAGAACATAAAGAGTGCAGTCAATATTCATACATTTATTATAAGGTTCTTAAATTTCCCGCTGCGTTGTTTGATATCGATGAAAGCGCCACATATGCCCCGTTTGAGAATCCACATCGGATGCATCTGAGATGTAGTAAATCTTTGATCGTGTGATTCAGTGTACGTAAATGTAATGTGACAGATGTGGATAAAAAAACGCTCGAGATGTAAAAAATGCATCCGATGTGGATTCTCAAACGCGGCAATAGTGGGTCAGATTGATAAGCAATAAGTCAAATGTCGAAGGTTCAATGTGTTATACAAATTGTTTTGGTCCACTGATTGAGGAAGCTTGAAGTTCTATATAAACAACCAATTTTAAAAGAAAAATGTTTTAATGATATAGTTGGCATGATCTTTAAAATATTTTATTTTCTTTACTAATTCAATTTCTTGATTTCCTAAACATTTTCAAATTATTATTGTTAAAATCATATTATTTGGTGTTCCCTATTAACAAACTGTTTTTAATGAATTAATTTTAAGGTAATTGGCACACCACCACTCATTTACACGATTTAACACACCATTTATAACAACCAAATGCTGAAGGTCACTGGAAACAAAAATAAATCAGTGTATAAATATTGACTAAGTTAGACGGGATTATAGGTTTTTTGTGACATATAAAAACTATAACAATTACTTATTCATTTAATTAAAAAAAGATCTACATATCCTTAAATTCTCCTGTCTTATTCAAAAGCAAAATATCTGGATTTTCTTTTTCGAATTCACTGGGTTCCCTATCTCTGTCTTCTTGCCCCCATTCGCCTACCGAGCTCATGACGTTTGGTTGTTTCCTTTGTTCAAATTCTTCTCTCTGCAAAATTTTATTTATTTACAAACCGGTACAAAATTTCCTAAAACAATTTATTTCCATGTGTTTTTTATAAGGAAAACTTTGGTCCTTGTGATACCAAAAAAATCGTTAAAAGAATTTATTTTATGTTGGTTGTAAATCAAGAAATAAATTGCAGTTTCCAAGCAAGAAAATATTTGAACAGTTTCTTGTGGAATAAAACAGTATGGAACAAAAAAAGTATTCCTAGACTTCCTGTATATTTTGCTTACAGTCCCAACTTAGGACACCTCATACTAACACATTACGGCACTCATTTTTACTTAATGAACGACGTAATTTAAAATAAAACACATGATTAAAAACATCTAATTTATTTTGGAATAAAAGTAACATATTCGATCATAGAAAGTAATATTAGAAAAAAAACTAATTAGCCTTCACCTGTGTATCCATTTTAGCAAACTTATCAAACATATTGGCGTAGATCTTCTTCTCCTTCTTCAATTGCTCTTGAAGCGCCTTGGTGCAAATGGCCAATTGGGTTTTAGCAGCGGCGTTGTTTGGATCAATTTCTAGGCACCTATTGAAATTAAAAGTGTCAATTTTAAGTGTTACTTGACATATTATCGAACTACACATGTCTTTTCGCATCCAAGTAAAATTATTTCGTCAGTAACTATACCCTACTTGGTAATTAACTCAGATGCTCCTTGAAGTAACTAATAAGTCCAAGCAGTAAAGAATTGTTAGTGACAATTAGGCATATCTAAAGATTTTAAACTAATACAATACTAATAATGTTTCACTCGTAAGGGGGTGAATTTGGAAAAGTAGTATTATTATTATTATTATCATACAATACTAATAATGTTTTCACTCGTAAGGGGGTGAAATTGGAAAAGTAGTATTATTATTATTATTATTATTATCATCATCAGTAAACAGAATAAAAAATAAAATACATAATTTTGACTTATTTATAACAAATTAGATGAAGAAAGTCTGCAAATTATTAGATTAAAAATTAAGAGGCAAAATAAAATAGGAAAATATTTGGAGGTAACGCAAATGGTGCCTGCCCAACGTGGAGCGTCTTTATTTACGCACATATTTTTTTTATGAATCGATTGAACATGTGGACAAAACTTACTTGGTGAAATCGTGACTGGCCAATTCGGGTTCTCCCAATTGAATGAATGCCTGACCGCGCCTGAACAAAGCCTTCTCATTGTTAGGGTCCAGCTTAAGGGCAGAGGTAGCAGCTGATTTAGCGTCAAAGTATTCTTTGAGTTTTAATTGACACAGAGCTATGTTCAAATGGGAGGCTAGCAACAAAGATTTTCTATCTTCTTCAGTATCAGTATCTAAAAAATATTGACTAAAAAGGGAATGGCTATAGGCAATTCCCCCCTCCCCCCGCAAATTCTTCTTGGAGTCGCCCTTGAAAGGTATCTTTGCAGTTTTAACAGTTAATACACAAGATAGAGAGAGAAAATATGACTGTGAATTTGCCGAAATCAATCAATGTACAGGTTATTATATATTAAGAAGACAAGTGGTAATCTGAAAAGGATTTTAAACAAAGTTAGTTTAACTATAAACAACTAATTATAAATTTTGATAAAACCCTACCTTCAAATAGAGAGAAGTTACTTTATGTGGTACAGATTTTGAATTTGTATATGGTATAATTATAAAGAAACTAAAAAAAAACTTAATTCTAGTTTTCAAATAAATTAAATATGGTTAAGATGTATAGATAAAAAAATAATGACAATGCATAAAAAATAAATGATTTCATAGCAATGCGATGGGTTAATCTTTTACCTCCCGCTTGACTTTCACAATATTCTTCCCTTCAAAACAAATAAAAAAAGTAAAAGATTTAGATGTGAATAAAACAACTCACCTGTATCTGATTCGAGGTAAGATTGAATCCTTTTGTACAATTTAAGAGCTAATTCGTATTTCGCAGCCTTGAAATAGTTGGTTCCTTTTTCTTTGAAAAGTTTAGACTGCTCAATTTTATCGGCAGAGTCCAGTGCCCAACTCTCTTTCATTTTTTCAAAGCTTTTCAGCGTAACTGTATATTCGACGGTTGCGTTGGGAGGAATGTTGAACTCCTAACAAAAACAAAATCGAATTAACACCATTAGATTTATTTATACAGGGTGTTTTTGGAAATGTATGTTTATATTAAAACGGGTAGTAATGTATGATGTCCAAAATCGAACTTATGTCAAATTTAAATGTTATATTACTATACTATTTCTAATTAAAAAAACAATTTTAAAAATCAAATATAAAAATGCTTTTTCAACATTGTCAATAATAGGTCCACTAGACAACTATTAGAATTGAACTAAACTCAACACAGTGACCTATTTAAATGAAATAATTTATAATTAATTATGATTAATCTACCTCAACATGGTAGTGGTGTATTTTAAAGTCGATTAATACACAAAATAATTTTATAAACATGTATTTTTAAAAATATTTTTCTGCATTCAAGTTCAATAATTAACCTGTTTAAATATGTACATGTATTTCAAAAATACCCTATACCTAGTGTTTTTTTAAGTCAAATGACATTTGATTATGACTAATTATATATTCTAGCTCATTACATTTAAAAATATATAACTTTAAATTAAGAGCAAACCGAACAGCTTAAAAATGTCTAATTCCTTCTGGGCCTTTATTTTTAGTCCGATTTTGTGAAATTTTCAGGAAATGCCAATAATAACAAAACTTAGGGTGGAGAAACCACGATGTTTTTTTAAACCTTCGAAAAGTATTTTGATAATTTTTAAAAGAAAATTAAAAAATCTATGAAAATTTGCTGCTTCTTAAATGGGAACGTTTCCCGCCTTTTTTCTTAAATGCCTCTGTAGACACTAACATCGTGAAGTATTCCCAGTGGCGCGCTCATAAATACAATTTTATGTTTGAAAATCCTCACATTTATCTTTTCGCGAGAGATTCGGTTTGCTCGTAATCAAATTAAAAAAATCATTTACTTGAGATCCGGATTTTCCAAAAGCATATTTTGGCTTGATGATGAGTCGGGAAGTTTCGGCTTTTTTGAATTTTTGAATGGCAATTTCAAGCCCTGTGATTATGTTAGCATCAGAACCTTCGCCTACTGTGAATGATACATCTCTTTCGTCAAATATTTTGTCTTCATATTTACCGACAATATGAGCTAAAGAAAATAATTAAATATTTTAAAAGAACATGGTAAGATTACTTTTTTTATAGTATGTAAAATCCAAATGGAATAAATTCGGTAGTTCAATTTTAGATTATAAAATCACATCCTGCAAAGTAAAAATTTCACCTCTTTGAGTGAAAGTTGTAACCCCTAAATTTGTAAATAGGAAGTAGGGGCTCGTGATGCCTCATTTAAAAGGTCTCTTTATTCTCTATTCCAACATGCTTCAAATCTAGTTATTACAGACTTTTTCCAGTTATTTTGTGCAACCTACTGTATCACCAGTGTAAATGTTTAAGAGGATGAACTAAATACATATATTTTCCACACATATTTTTTTTTTCTTTTAATTCACCGCCCTGTATTTCATATCACCACTTAAAAATACCTTAATTAAAGTTTCATTTGAGTTAAGCATTCCCTATACCTAAAGTTAATAATTTTTAGATTTTTAAATTTAAATGGGAAAAAGAATTCACAAAATACCCTAATTTTACTGATCACTGGTTAATAACAGCTTTTAGTTAATTAGAAAAAATTATCTAAGTAGCCTTCAATAATATTTATGGAGGTCTGAAGGTGGTTTTCAAAGGTCCAACTCAGATTTCTAAGAATTACTTCTCTTATTCATGACTAAAGGTCATATTAAAAACTGGCTACTTTACTCACTCCTTTATAATATACCTATTTTATTATAAGTTTATTATATTTTTGAGCTGACTTTGAAACCTAAAAACTGATAGTTCATCATTACTAATGTCATTAGTGTTGAATATTTATTTTTTAAAAATTATTTAGGTTTCAAAGTAAACTCAAAAATATAATAAACTTAGATTAAAGTAGGTATTATAAAGGAGTGAGTCTAGATTGGTTGCTATTGGTTTATATTTTTAATTCTTTCAGTGCTGATGGCATGGCTCCGTGACGCCGAAGTTTATTACCGGACACTCGTGTCACGGATCCGTGTCGCTCGTATTCCGTCTGTATTTTGATTAGTAGGAAGCCCAACGTTAGAGAGCATCGTGCGTGGAGTAGCATGTAGCAAAAGTACCCAGGCGTCCAAAATATTATTCGTTCCGCATTTTTTCCGCACGTCAGCCAAAATGGACACTAATGAAGCTGGTCCGTCTGGGGCGAAAAACAGCTAGTACAACAAGAAAACAACAGAAGATGCTTACAAATGATGATCTTTTGGCCATTATAGAGGGTTCTTTGGCTATTTCAGTTTTCTAGTGAATTTATTTGTTTTTTTTTCTGTTGTTTTTTATTAGGACTGATCTTTTGTTTATTGAATTCGTATGTTTGGTACTTATTATAATATGTTTTTTAAGGTTTTGTTTTATTTTAGATTAAATTCTGGGTCGTAGAGCTCAGCACTGAATGATAAATCTTGTCGTCCCACGCGTATGGCACGGATTCGTGACATGTCAAAAGTGTCATAAAAACAACAATCATTAAATAAAAGGTAAATCATGAATGTATACTAAATAATAGCCTTAAGCGAAAAAAAAAAAACGGCCGCATCTGGCCATATGGTACTCTCATCATATAGCAATCAAAGTGTTAACTGAATGTTAGTCCTATTATAAATTGTTAAAACCTTTTTTTAGTTGATAACAAATTACACCTGGTTAAATTCTCATCAGTTAATAACCAACACTCTATTTTCGGTTAAAAAATTAAACTATTTTGGTGATTTTTTTTGTCATTTAGGTTTAAAAATCTCTCAAAATTATTAACTTGAGGTATAGGAAATACTTAACTCAAATTAAACTCTAATTAAGGTACTTTTAAATGGTGATATAAAATACAGAGTGGTCAATTTAAAAAAACAATGTCTGTTTTTTGAATCATCCTGTACAGATTAGCTTCTAATTGAAAAAAGTAGTGCATCGGCATTAATTTTGACTAATATCGAAAACCTTTTATCGCAAAAAAATTGGTTTTCAATTAGGCATTCCAAACAAAGTGGTTGCCCGTAGGCAATGACAGACACATGATAGGTTATGATACGGCAACGCTGTAGGTCTGGTAATTTGATATAGATAGTTATTAAGATTTATCATCCATGTTTTTAAAAATAAACATAAGCTTATGCCTTTAAGTAAAAATGTAAGTAATTATTTTCTTAATATATTCAAACACTGGAAATTGGTTTTAAAACACATTTTTGCTAAACCGATTCAAATTAATAAACACTTTCCAGGCAATATGGCCGCTCGCAAACGACACGCTTTGAGCAATCTATATACGTATCATTGGCCCAGTCAATGACAACAGGCCCACAGGGTTGCCATATCTAAACTATCAGTTCCCACAGACAGCATTTTGACAGGTCGTTGGAATGCCTAATTGTTCCTTTTGCAAAATACAGGCCATTGAAATTAATACGATTTTCATATAAAACTGGTTGTAGCGTGAAAAATACCCTGTATAATCTCATACTATTTGGTATTGTTATAATAGAAAAAGAGGGCAATCAAATATAAAATTAAATTTAAAAAAACAACTTTGATATGTATCACTTTCTTGGAGAACCCTGCATAATATTTTTAAATTGTTGTCTTTTCTGATATACATTTTTCTGTAAAAACAGATTTTAAAAATCAAGTAGTTTTGGCTCTACAGACCGAGGAGCATGGAAATATCATTCATTTAAAAGAGGATTACATCTCAACTTTTTTCATTTTCAGTTTTATTTCCTTAATAATTTAGAAAACGTGCCTACATTCATGTGAAAAATAGTTACATGCGTTGTTAGAGTCGTTTGCCGAAATATGACAGATGCAACTTTTTGGCTTTTGCTCTTAGATCGTCAGCGACAAGTTTAGGTTCCCCATTTTCACATACAAGCCTCAAAGAGGGTTGAAAAGTACATTGATTTTGAGTAGAATGAAAGGAAATTTAAGAGTGGCTCCTGGGGATAACATAAGAAAAATTAGATTTTCCTCAACTAAAATTAAAGATATTTTTTTGGCCATATTTTCACACAAGCTGTGTTCACTAAATGATTAACTAATAGAACTAGGCTTCGGAAAACCAAAGGCTTTAATGTTGTAAGTGGCTATAGGATTGAAATAAGGGCGTAATCTTGTAAAGAAAAATCGAGATTTTTTCCCCAGAAGCCCATCGAACGTATGAAAACGTAGTCCAAAAAATAATTGGCTTGAATGACCCAAATGGATAAATGCATTTTGGGGTCGGAAAATATGTCTGTTAAGGAGCCACTCGTAAATTTCCTTTTATTCTACTCAATTCCGATGTAATTTTCAACCGTCTTCGAGGCTTGTATGCAAAAATGGGGCTCCTAAATCGGTTACCATCTGACGGTCTATGACTGCATAAGTTAGCTTTGGGAAAAAATTGTTATATCTTAGTTTGTAACTGACATTTTTTTTAATGCATTTCGACGATTTTAGTGAATAAGGTTATTTAACATATCAAATAAAAAATACGATTTATTTCAGCAAAAGGATGATATTTGGTATTGTGTGTGTTCTGTTTAATATCCTTGATCTCGGAACTTTTTTCCTCCACAGGTGAGTTTATTTTTGGTTTATAAGTTGAAATCCATTTTGTACTTTTGGAAAGAAATATTTTTATTTGCGACCTTATTCTGAATTACCTACAACCTAAGTAATTAAAAAATTCATATAATTTGTTCATTACATTTTTTTTTTGGAATGTACCCTATTCTCCATAATTATTTTGTTATATTTTTCTTGGCAACTTTTTTTAAACTTCTTCCGAGTATTTATAATTAGCCCTTGCAAGTTTTTAGGTGTAAAAGCACAAAAGTAGTTAGGTATGCCATACAACAGTCCTACAAATCGCATTTTTGCGATTTTTACGAACCTTAAAACCACCCTAAACCAAAACAGTACTGATGACGATCTTCAGGATGTATGTAAAAGATGTAATGGAAGCAAACAATCTAGTATTGCCACATCGACGAAAACCGATCATTTTTCAGAAGTTTATGCATACAATTTTATACTTCAAAATGTTCCAGCGCACACTGGTAGAAAAGTCGATAAGAGTATGGAAGAAAGGTTAATAGGTAAATAATTATAAATTTATATCAGAATAATTCAGGAATATTTATTATTTTTGTTCATAGAAAACGACTTAATGCAAACAAAAGTAATGTCGATATTACATCATTAAGCCGTGACTCATCTTAGATACGGGTATACAGATAGTGACAGCAGTAATTCGGATTCTGAAAGTGAACCCTATGGATCAGACGACAGCATCGCAGATCCTCCTTATAATCCACTAGTGGTGACTGAAATGCCAGCTGAAATACAAATAATAGATATCAAAGAATTGAAGCTTACCTTCCAAAATCAAATCCAGTATTTCAGTATAACTGGAACAGGTAAAACTTTAGAAAAGCAAATTTTCCTCATCTATATTCTCATTTATCTCAGATAGATTGGTCCTTTCTAAATGAAATTCATGATGTAAATAAAGCTGTGGGACAATTTTATGCTCTAGTTTATTCAATTTTTGATTTATATATTCTAATCTTTCAAAATTTTGTTAGAAACTACCCACCTTGGTTTTCTCGAGATATCAATGCAGAAATTAAAAATTGCATATGATCAATAATTACAAAAAGCACATTATTCAATTTTACAAGATACAAAACTTTTTTGGTCTAATACAAATTAAATAATCTAGCTCTAGGATTCCTTAGTGCTTAAACTTTGATGTGGAATACAATTATCCCCAAGATATTGTAAATGCCTATGCAAAGTTTTTTCCTAGTGTCTAAGAGGTTAGTTATGTTAATAATGAAATAAACAGCCTCTAATCTCGGAAGAATCCTATAACTTCATCAAAGTATTCGACAGATCGACAAACTAAGTGCCTTAAAAATATTAAAGCATAAACCTTCAAGTGGAGTTGATGGTATTCCCAGTTACACTGTCTTACAATAGATCTGAAAAGGTTGCGGTGGACAAGGTCAAATAATGTCCAACTCCTTTTAAATCCAATCTAGTTACATAGTCAGTGATTGTGCAAAGAACCCTTGCGAATTATTTTTAATTCTAATATATTTCCGAGCATGTGAAAAAGTCTAAAATATGTCCTATTTTTAAAAGTAGTTTACAAAATTAAATCATGAACTATAGACCAATATCCTTACTATCAAGTTTATCAAAGATTTTCTTTATAACAATTTATAATATGATATATCCTAAAATCAAAAATGTAATTCATATTAACATGATTTTATGTCCAAAAGATCAACTGATACAAATGTATGTTCCTTTGCCCAATATTCTTGCTAATAACAATATTAATAATAAATTACAGCTTGATGTAATGTATACTGATTTTTAGAAGGCCTTTGATAAACTTAATCACAATGTGCTTCTCAAAAAACTAGACTTATATCATGGTTTTGATACAAATCTGTTCCACTTTTTCCAGTCTAATCGTATAGTCTTTGTTGAATGCAGACTGTACCAGTCAAATGAATTTTTAGCTTCAAGTGGTGCTCCTCAAAGTAGTAAAATAACTCCACTACTGTTCTATCTAATTATAAATTATTTAACAAATCTAAATAAAAGCAAAAAAGTTCTTTTAGATATGATTTAAGGTAGTTCACTCACGACAGTCAGACATAAAAATATCGCCTAATGGTGAATACCGAAAGTTCGAGATTCTCAATGCTAATTTTTTTTATTTTTGTAAGAAACTGTACACAAAACGTGTAAGCTTATATATACAGATACGTTATAATTTCAAGTAAAATCCATCCGGCAACGTCGCAAATATATGAATGGTGGGCTATAGAAATTTGTGACTTCCTCATACTAATTTTAAGGGTTTGTCTTGGTTCAAACAGAACCACTGATTCCAGTTCTTAAATACAGCGGACGAATTAATTTTTCAAGAAAACAAGTCGCGAGGTTATAACAACCTCTTAGCTGATAGAGTGTTATTATGTTACCGCGCGTTAAGCGTAGCAATTACAATGTTGCCAAGTTGTAATGATTGTACGCTACTATGCGTCGACTACTTTAAAAATATTGTTATTTTAAAAATCTATATCTTTTTACCAAGACGGTCAAAAAATTCAGCGTTTTTTAGAAAATTTTATAACTTCTTGATTTACATTACATTAGTTTTTAAAAAATATAGTAGAACCGTTTTTCTTGAAATAAATGCATTGCTTATGTGTACATGACAGCCTACAAAAGTGTTAATTATGCACATCTCGTTACACAGATGGTCAAAAAAATTTTTTAGTTACGTAAAAGACACTTTCATTAACCTTATATTTCAATTTTATTGAATTCTTAAGAAAAGTCGTTTTACGAATGAACTACCTTAAAATTTTACAAATCTGTAGAAACAAATTTCAACTGTGATGTCTTGCAACAAGACTTGATAACGCCGTACAAGGGGTGCGACTTAAATGAATTACAACATTCCACTTGAAAAGGCAGAGGTGGCAAAGGATCTAGGTATTTTCTTTAGCAGTCATTTAAGTTTTTTTTATTACATTTAACAAAAACCATAGCATCTGCAAAGAAAACACTGTTTTATTTTTCGTACTGCACTTTTTTGCATTCTTGTTTGAGGACTAAATAATCCATAATTATAATACTTGTATTCTTTATACACTGTGTAACAGCCAAATGGAATAAATTCAGTAGCTCAATTATTGTGCATATTAATAAAAAAATCCGTAAAACGTCAAATAAAATGACATCCTGCTACGTGAAAATTTCACCCCTACCATCAACCCCCTTCAAGTGACAGTTACAACCCCCAAATTTGTCAATGCGCTAGTTCAGTGTGATGTCATTTTGGTTCCACTGACATTTAATTCTAACCAAACTTTTAACAAAAACATCAATAAATTTGACATGTACGTTTTTACTGTTTTTATTTTATTTCAAAATATTGTTTACAGGTCATAAAAAATAGTTTAAAGGTATGTAATTGGTAACTAAACGATTGTATATTTGATACATGCTATCTACTTACTTTAGGAATATATTTATAAAAGTGAAAAAATCGATATAATATAGGTAAACAAAACGAACAAAACGCACTCAAAAAATCTACTCACTTTAATTGTCAGTGGAACCATAATTACATCATCACTGAACTAGCGCATAGGAAGTAGGAACTTGTGATAACTCATTTGAAAGATCTCTTCAATCTCTATTCAAAAATAATTTGGTTTTAAAATTTATTGAAAAAAATAAAAAAAAAAAAAAAATAATAAAATTAATAACACTATAGTCTATAGAAGAAAGGAGTGCAGTAATTTAATTTGCAGAACATAGTGCAGGTGAAAGAGGTAGACATTTTTTGCACCTCATCCTTCAATGCTTATTTGTAGTTAAAATGAAAATATTTATACATCTGATCGGCCTAATAAAAGTTTTCGATTAGATTTAATAATTTTTCATGGTTTTTACTGTAATTCATAGCCGTATCGTATGTATTTTAATTGATTCAAAATTTTGTATTAGTAAATATTATAATTTTACAGTTATATAAGAATGGCAAGTGCATTAGAAAATATTGCAAGCACAAGTACGCGTAAACGACCTAGTGGACATAGAGCATTATCATTAGAATAAAAAAATATTGTACTTAATGTATTTAATTATTTTCAAAAAGACTTTGTTTCACTTTCTGTGGATGAAATAGCCACTAAATATGAGACCTATACTGGAGTATCTAAGCGGACAGTGTTTAACATTATTAAAGATACAGTTATGAGAGAAGTCTCACACCCAAAAAAGCCCCCAGGAAGAAATAAGACCTTTATCTAAACTTCGGTAAATAATGTAATAAGGCTAATGGTATGTTCTTTTTTCTTTCAAAATGAAATTCCTACACTTAAATTACACTCAGAAATAAAAAAATAGACCCACTCTTCCAAATATATCATATTTTCATCTGCGAAAAATATTATATGAATCAAATTTTCGTTCCAAAAAACGTGATAGAAACAGCTTTTTAACAGAGAAAGATGAAATCATTGCGTGGAGATATGATTATTTAAGGAAAATAGTGGACTCATAAACAGGCATTTTATTTAGATGAAACATGGGTTAATGCTGGACATACAGTAACAAAAATTTGGCAAGATACCTCTATCAAAACTAAAAAACAAGCCTTTACGGAAGGGGTCTTTTGTGGATTAAAAAATCCAACACTAAGGGGAAATCGTTTAATAATGACCCACATTGGAAGCACCGATGGATTCTTGCCAGATTGTTTATTAATGTTCAAGTGAAAGAAAAGACAACCATGAAGAAATGGATGGCCCTATGTTTGAAAATTGGTTTCAGAATATTATAAAAATATTCCAACCAACTCCGTTATTGTTTTGGATAATGCATCCTATCATCACAGTCGATTAAAGGAGTCACTACCTACAACAAGATGGAAAAAAGATATTTCAAAATGGCTTCGTTTTAAAAATATTATCAGTCCTCCTAAATCCTTCAAGGCAGAATTACTCTTAATAGCAAGGCAACATAAACATTTTCAAATTGCCTTCTTACCACGCAGAGTTAAATCCCATTGAACTGATCTGGTCACAATTAAAAGGTTATGTTTCTCGAAACAATACAACATTTAACTTACCTGATGTGCAAAATTTGTTTTTGAAGGCAGTTTCAGATATAAATGGAGAGAGAAAATTGGACAAAATGCACTGATCATGTTAAAAAGGTGGAAAATTCATTTTGGAAAGTGGATATAGCAATGAGAAACTATTATAATAATAATAATAATAAACCTCAGAAAAGACAATGATAATGATACCAGTAGTTATGGTGAAGACAGTTACTTTTAAAGATAATTCTTGAACTTATTTTTTTTATTCTTTGATTTTAGATACTGAAGTGTTACTTTTAATGCCAAGAGATTAAAAAAGTTTAATACCATTAACAACATATAATCCTCCTTGTTATTTATTGGTTAAATTTAATTCGTTCAATGTTAAAGTGCAACAATTTTGTCAGAAGCATAGGGTTTATTATTATTTTTTGTAAATATAACTTTTTTAATTCAAAATTTAATCTACGTTTTTTACCTATTTTAAATGCCGTGATCTTATTTATATTATAGAAACTTCTTTTACTCAGACTATAATAAAATTTCTTTCATAATAATGTAAAAAAAATCAATCTTAATGCAGGAGATGTTCAAAATGCATGCCCCGAACGATAAGTCAAAAACGAAAAATGATACCAACTTGAAAATTTCAGGAAAATCAAGCTCTTTAAGGAGACGAAGCCTTCCTTCCTGTATATTTTGAGTAATTTTAAAAATGTTTTGTTTCATAATGACGTTTAATGTTATATTCTTTGAGAACGGCTATGGTTTCATTGCAAATCACGGTCTCAATTACGAAGTATTGAAAGTTCCATTGATCTTTGAATGTTCTGCATTTGCTGTCTGTTTTTCACTTCTTTTCCACACTAGTAAATCACACAAAAACAACAAGTCAAATCAAAATACTGTTACGTAAGGGCGTTGGTCGATCCGAAGATGTCTTTTAAACGCAGTTATGTACTATTTTATTTCACAACAGTTTCGCTTCTTTCGCCCTCCCTACATAGTCCAATCATTATAGTAAGTTCACCTCGGAATTCGAGATACCCAGCTGTAAGTCTGTAAATACTTGTATATTGACACCCTAAAAGTTGTCTCAAAACATACATATGGTAGGGTGTACGCATCTATTAAATTTCAAGGTCAACGGTCACAAAAATCGGTTTTTTGCGCTTTTTTTGTGAATATCTCATTTCCTATGGATTTTTTGCTATTTGTATTTATTATCAATATTGTAGAATACAAAATTCTCTAAAAATTTTGTTTAAAAAAATTTTTCATACGGTGAACCGTTTTCGAGATAGATGACGGAGAGCGCGCGGTCACAGCATCACTTCAGGTCAACCGGTGCCTCCGGTCGAAAACGCGCCATATATAGTTGATGAAATATCGATAAATCAATGATTATAAATATTTGTCAATTTTTATTAACTATTATATTATATTTTATCATTTTTTTTCCTAACCTATCCACTTTTTATTTAGTATTAATTTATTTAACAACACTTACCTGCCCATGTAATTGCAAAATTGTTAATGAAAATATAGGAATTATATTTGAATTTTAACCTAATTAATATTAATAAATTCTTACATGATGAAAAAAAAATACAAATAAATTATGAATTAATCTTTTTATTAAAAAATTTCATTCAATACATTTATTTTTATTAAAAGTAAAAAAATGGAATAAAAGGTACAAAAACTACAATTTATAATTTTAATAATCTTCTTCCTCTTCATCGTCGTCTTCCGGCTGCTGGTAAATTTCAAACTGGTCTTCATTATCGTCTTCAACGACATTTCTCTCAAGTTCTTCCATGATTTCGGAGTCAAAGGTTCCATCTTCTTAATGTCGCTCTGATATGGTAGAGCATTGAGACAAGCTTGCCCATTACATTGGCCACAAGCTAGAGTATTGCAAGCCCGCTTTCCTGCATCCGCATCGCGAACCACAACCACTCTTGCAGTTGCAGAAAATTGTATTTAGCAAATCTTCTGGAGCAGGTGGTAAAATTGTCATGATAGGCTCCAGAAAATCGTTTCGCATTGCCCAACTCCATACCTGGGGTTCCAAATCATGCCTTAACCAAGTTTGAACTTAATAATATACACGTTTGAAAGGTTGATGAGCAGCTGCTTTTGTTGGTGGAATATTTGAAAGCTGCACAGGTTAATTAAGTTTTGTAGACTTGACGTAATGCATATAACGAAGATGATCGAGACTTTTCACAGATTTCGGAGCATTATAGACTGCCAATAAGATTTGAGTTCCACTCTCTAATAATCTCTGGGCCGAACAATTTTCTTTCTCAAATGCTGCAGCTAGTTCATTCAAATTTGTCAGTTTCTCAAAAACTTTAAAAAATGATTTTTTCCCTTTTTAAAAAGCGCAGAAGTTGTGTCACAGCCACTTAATGCGTGCAGAAATAAAATATGTGTTTTGGAATGAGGATAATTATCAAAACTTTTAGTCAAGTATATCCCCGTTTTTACATTTCCTTTCCCAACTTTTTTAAAGAAAATGTCTTGTTCGTAAGACAGTGTACGCCCAATTAAAATGACAAGTAAATCAATATCTTGTCCTATTATAACTGCAGTTTTTTCAGAATTTGATTCTTCAATTGCAGTTTCAACAATAAGAACATCAGCATTATCTCTGGCTTGTTTAGTAGTAATATTTGCAGCTTGTAATTTTTCAATTAACATATTAATGAGCATATCTTTGTTATTTCGATTTGATAAGAATTTTTCTTGAGTAACTGGTACAACTATTGTTTCATCTTCTCTGCTGCTCCATAGCTTTTACGTTCTTACTGTAATCTGAATTTTTTTAAACAAAATTTGTAGAGAATTTTGTATTCTACAATATTGATAATAAATACAAATAGCAAAAAACCCATAAAAAATGAGATATTTACAAAAAAGCGCAAAAAACCGATTTTTGTAACATTTGACCTTGAAATTTAATAGTTGCGTACACCCTGCCATATGTAGGTTTTGAGATAACTTTTAGCGTGTCAATATACAAGTATTTACAGACTTACAGCTGGGTATCTCCAGTTCCAAGATTCTTACCTAATTTAAGCTTAAATGACTGGACTAACATAGACTGACTCGCGGTCGCACCGCTAGCCTTTTATACTCCAATTACTGCCATCTCGAAGTGAGTGGCATACACATACCTTTAAACTATTTTTTATGACCTGCAAAAAATATTTAGAAAAAAACTTAAAACAGTAAAAACGTATATGTAAAATTTATTGATGTTTTTGTTAAAAAAAATCGTTCTGGCAGAAAATAATACTGTTTCAATCACAATTACGTAAAAACCGTTTCACACATTTTAAAACATGTAAAATACTAAATGTCAGTGGAACCAAAATGACATCACACTAAACTGGCGTATTGTTACTGCGATTTCGAAAGTACTACTAGCGCCATCTGTTAGTGATAGAGGGTACTACCACTACCTATTTCCGCTTCTGACCACCAGATTTCGTCATAACAATACATAACAATAACGTAACAATACATAATAGTAATTCAACTAGCGAATTTAGCAAGCGTGTGCTCGCTCAGGGCGCGTACTGGGCGACTAATCTAGAAATTATAGATAATTGCAGAAAAATTGAAACTATTTGGGCCCTTGGAACTTACTGGAGTAATCAATAGGGCCCTAAGGCTGGAAAGTTTTGGGACCTCTGGTTTATGGTGTTGTAACAAATTTCGTTGATCAGATGAATAAATTTTTTTTTGTAACTTTTTGCAATAAATTTGAAAATAACAGCATTTTTGAATAGAGAATGAAGAGCCCTTTCAAATGAGGTATCACAAGCCCCTACTTCCTATTTATAAATTTGGGGGGTTGCAATTGTCACTCGAAGAGGGGTAAAGGTAGGGGTAATATTTTCACCTTGTAGAATGTCATTTTATAAACTAAAATTGGGTGTTTCGGGATTTTTTATAAATATGCACAATCTGTATTTATTCCATTAGGCTGTTACACTGTATCATTTACTTATAAAATCAGTTACACATAAGTCTTTTGTTACAGAACACGTGCAGAGTGAAGGGGACAGTGTCCAATCCATGATAGAAAAACATAAAAAACTATGTCAAGTTCGGATCAACATTGGTTTATTATTCAAGCAGCTAAAAAGACCGAAACTCCTCACAAAGTAGACGAATTTAATTTATTGTACCTTAAAGTTTTTATATGATTAATATTCCTAAAAATGTGAAATTATCCAATATTAGAGCAATTTTGAACAAAAAGATTTTCATCAAGTAGCAATAATAAATTCAAGATGAGAAATAAAATAAAGTATACTATTTTAAAGAAAGCTTTTACAAGAAAAGTGGGTATAAGCTATGGAAAAATAAAAAGTTTACTGTCAACTAATAGAAAAGAAGGGATGTATGTATATGTACTATTTGAAGTTTTTATAAAAACATGTAAGAAAAACACGTTTGGTTTGTTTCCTTCTGGGAGTTGTATAATTTTTTTAAATTTTTTGTATCGAGTTTCAGTAATAAATTAATGTAATCATTTATTTTTAGTTCAGTATGTGTACGTTTATGTTGACTTTATTGTAATAACGCCCTTTTTCATAGCAGTTGTAACAAAAATAATATTTTGTTAAGGGCCATTCTTTTCACCTCTGAGTAAAGTTACATATTGGTTTACTTTACAGATTAACAAACAATAGCCCTATAGGTTAATCAGGAAGTAGTTACTTTCAACTTTACTCAGAGTTGAAAAGATTGGCCCTTAAGTAACATTTTTTTTAGTCAAGAGATAATCCTTTTTTTTTGAAAACCAAGCATTTTTTATCATTACACACTCCTTAAAGATAGTCTTTCAAATTAAGCCAAAGGCAATTTTAAAACCTCTACTGCAAAAATGCATTTTGTGATATGCAACCCTCTTCCTACAAATGAACAATATATTTATTACATTGGTTTCCTTATTTGAATATAATCTATATTCCAAAGTGTTCATCAAAAGTATTTAAATATTTAACAATGCTATTGTTTGATTTCATGGTTATCCTATAGTAATTATGTTAATTTATTAAAAAAAAAAATGAAACTTGTTCTACTGTTTGTGTATTATTTTTTTAAAAGATAAATAATGAAAAAAGCAAGAAATGAAGTATTCAGAGCTGGCTAATTAATATGTTGGATTTTTAATATTTTGGAAACCTATTCAGCATTTCTGCTTGGCAAAAAGTTAATTTAACTTTCCACGAACCCATTGATGCAAAAATATTAAAATTCATTTTTTTTTGTATATACCGCATCTGTTTTTAGGACGGCAGCATACTGGAGGTGACATAAGAATAAAGAGGAATTTAATTTTTAAACAGGAGTCGATGAAAAAAAGACCACCAATTAAATCTAATATATTGTATACCTGTACACACAATCAATCGTTAATAAAACACACTATCAATTTCTATGACAAAAACATTTTTAACTTAATATTGAAATATATTAATATTCATAATTTTACTGTTTTATCAATTTTTGATATCTAATGTCCTGTTTTTGTGTAGAACTCATATCAAAATAACTTAAAACGGCATCAATAACTTGTATAAAAAGAATATCTGAATTTTAAAGAAAATAATAAAATTGGAAAAATTTGAGTTTATCAAATGTTTATCTAATTTCCTGTTTTTATTTAGAATTTGTATTATAGCATTAACCACAACAACATATTAAAACATTTTTTCATTTAAAAACCAAATTGAGTTCCCATCCACATAAAAACAATAAGGTCTAAATCTGATGGAGTAGTAGAAAGAAATTATTAACAACAAAATGAAAATAAACCAAGTTAAATAGAAAAAAAAGACTTACCATCTACTTGAGCCCCCTCATTGGGAGTTGAATATGCTTCTCCAGCAGTTACCTGGATCCTTTCAATACCCCCATCTTGATTGGGACTCAAATCTTCGCCTATCCAATCTATAACTTCAACCTTAAAAAACGTTTAAACAATTAAAAAAAAAAACAACAGAACAATATAAGTAAACTTACATCGAATTTAAGTGTAGCATTTGGTGGAATGTTTGGGGGACTGCCATTTTCTCCATAAGCATACTCAGAAGCACTAGTCAGGATGGCCCTCTCCCCCTTTTTCATTGTTGCTACCCCGATATCCCATGCTTTTATTACATTTCCTAAAAACATGTAAAATATTCATGATTATCTCAAAATTAAAACTAATAACTAGCAATTGCATACTTATTAGTAGCAATTGTTAATAAGTCACAATTATGAGATAATAAGTCATAATTACTTGTGAGATAAGTGACAATTATTGTAAGATAACTCACAATGGTGTGATACTAAACTCAGAATTGTGAGATAATTATGAGGTAATAACTCACAATTATATGTCTCAATTGCTCAATATTAACTTATAATTGCTTATTAGTATCACAAAAATTGTGAGATAAGTTACAATTATTGTCTGATAACTGGATACTCATATTTTAAAGTGATACTTTTGTGAGATTAATAAGTCATAAGATATTAAGTGACAATTGTGACAAGTGAAATAATAACTCACAAAATTGTGAATTAATCTCACAATTTTATACTAACAACTGGTAACTGAGTGTTAATAAATAACAAGTATATAAAGGTATAATAAGTCTTGATTGCCTGATATTATCTTATAATTGTAAGATTAATCAGTGATAAGTCACAATTGTGTGATAATCAATTGTGAAATATTAACCCATTATATGTGATAATATAACTCTTAATTTTGTACTAATAACTGTTAACTGAGAGCTAATAAATCACAATTGTGAGATTAATGTTATAATTGGAAAATAATTTAAACTTTGAAATAAGTTAAAACTGTGAAATAACTTACAATTATGGGAATTAGTAAGTCATAAGATAATAAGTTACAAATATGAGGACTCACAATGGTGTACTAAGTCTTAATTGACTGATATTAACAAGCAATTGCTTATTAGTGTCACAATAATGGTAAGACAAGAAACAATTGTCTTATAACTGGATAATTATATTTTAAAGTGACACTTTAGTAGAAACCACTATCTTCAAATGTTATAAATATCTAAAATTTACACATTTTATAAAATCTTTTATTTCTGCTCTAAATTGTCAAAGTCACTATTGTCAGTCAAGTTCTAAGTTAAAAGAAAAATATCACTAAAGCAACACAAAAAGGCTATTATTAAACAGATCCCAAAAATAGGTCAGCTATCTTCTTGAAATAAAAATAATTAAATTACCTTTTCCTAAATCAAACTTAAATGGCTCATTTCTATCCCTGCTGGAATCAAATTGGGTTCCATCAGTAAGAGTCCCAGTATAATGAACGGTTACTTTGGAGCCCTGCGGAGGGAGAGCATCTCCTGTACCTTCCTGGATTATTTCTTTTAAAAGTATACCGTCTTTGTTTGGGGAAATATCTACCTCAAAATTTTTAATCTTTGCTTCAGCCTTACCCTCATCTTGATTGGAACTTAAATCATTGCTTATCCAATCTATAACTTCAACCTTAAAAAATGTTTAGTTGTTAAAAAAAACTTAAAATAATATAAGTAAACTTACATCGAATTTCAGTGTAGCATTTGGTGGAATGTTTGGGGGACTACCATTTTCTCCATAAGCAAACTCAGAGGCACTGGTTAGAATGGCCCTCTCCCCCTTTTTCATTGTTGCTACCCCAATATCCCATGCTTTTATTACATTCTCTAAGAAAAGAAAATATTTATGATTATCTCACAATTGCAAACTAATAACTAGCAATTAAGTGTTAATAAGTCACAATTATGAGATAGTAAGTCATAATTGTGAGATAATTACTCACAATAGTATAAGTCTCAATTGTCTAATATTAACTTGTGAGATTAATGTCATAAGATAATAAGTCACATTTTTGAAATAAGTGAAAACTATTGTGAAATAATAAATTCAAATGGTGTGATAAGATAATTCACAATTTTGTACTATCAATTGACAATTGAGTGTTAATAAATCACAATTGTGAGATCAACTCACAATTATGAGATACCTCATAATGGTATAAGTCTCAATTGCCAGATATGTTCTTGCAACTGTGAGATTAATGTCATATGATAATAAGTAATAATTGTGAAATAATAATGCACACAACAGTATAATAATATAACTTGAAATTTAATTACTGGCAATTGGGCGTTAGTAAATCACAATTATGAAATAATAAGCCATAATTATTGTACAATAATAACTCACAATTATGGGATATTAATTCACAATTAAAGACATAAGTAGATAAAGGGCCAATGTTCTTTCTTTTTGAATCGATGTTTTTGCATAAATGAACTGACTATACCTAAAATTCATTTAAACTATGTTCCGTTACAATGTGCTTTCAAATAAAGATGTTACTAGGGAATAAAGGATCTATATTCTATGGTGATGTATAAAAATAAAAGAAACTTTAAACACAAAAATCTTTAAAATATGTTTTTGTTACAATGGGCTCCTTCATTCACTTGTCTCTTAATTACCTGTTATTAATTAGCAATTATGAGATTAATAAGTCATAAGATAAATATTAAGTTACAACTATGAGATAACTCACAATGGTATAAGTCTCAATTGAAGGATATTTAGTTATAGTTGCTGATTAGTGTCACAATAATTATTGTGAGATGTTACAATAAAATTGTCAGATAACTGGATATTTTAAAATGGCACTTTTGTAGAAAACGCTAACATTAAAGGTAATAAATATCTAAAATTAATATTTAAAATCTGTTATTTCTGTTCTAAATTGTCAGTCAGTATTGTCAGTTAAGTTTCATTTTTAAAAGACAAATTTGAAAAATGGTAGTCATTTTTTTTTCAATACCAGAAATGGTTATCCTTGTAAAATAAAAGAAAAATAGAAATAAAGCGAAACAAAAAAAGCTATTAATTAATAAAAAAATAGGTGTTATCTTTTTAAAATAGAATTACTTTTTCCTAAAACAAACTTGAAGGGCTCATCTCTATCCCTGCTTGAATCAAACTGGGTTCCATCAGAGAGAGTGCCTGTATAGTGAACGGTTACTTTGGAGCCCTTCGGAGGCAGAGCATCTCCTGTACCTTCCTGGATTATTTCTTTTAAAAGTATACCATCTCTGTTTGGGGAAATATCTACCTCAGCATTTCTACTCTTTTCCTCAGCCATGTATCAGCTTTTCTGTTGTAAGGCTTCTATTGATTTCTAAATTTATAAGCGCTGGTTTAACGATTTGCTGAATGTTCTGGAATATTGAATGAAGGTTATAAAATGTTAAAAGATGAGTTTTTGAATGAATATGTGAAAAATATACCTTTTTTGTATCTATAAAATATTGGAAATATTTTACAAGATTATAAAAGTATAAAATGGTTGAAATAATTAATAAATTCTTTACAATTCTTGAAAATTTGTAAAGCTTTAAAAATCGTCAACTTCACTTCCTTACGACGGCTTTTTAAAGGAAAGTGTCAAATCAATTTGTCAATGACGAACGGAACAGGAAATTGGATAACTGAAAACCACAAAACACTAACATCTATGAACTGTTTCTATATGAGTATTTGGTTATTAGGGTGAGATTACAGAACGTCTGAAAATCGTCTGAAACTTTGCAGATCTGCAAATATGGCGGACTAGATGCAAGCAATGAACTGGAGTGGGGTAGAAAGCCAATGTGCATATTGTGTCAATAGAACAATATGCGACTCTATGGGCGCAGCCATTTTCATTTCTCATCTCACTCGGGAGTATTTATAATAACCATTTTCTGTTTCACTTTGTTATTGTTCAATCCACATGCTGGTGGATCAGACAATAACAAAGTGAAATAGAAAATGGTTGTTATAAATACTCCCGAGTGAAATGAAAAATAACCTGTCTTTGCCCATAGAGTCGCATGTCAAGCCTATTGACAAGCATTCTACCCATTGATAAGGCAACGTAAGGATACGTCATTTGTATTATTTTTGATATACAAAAGTGGGACCGGTAGGCGTGGCGTTTGCACTCACTAAAATGGCGGAAGAGCAGAACCGGATTTACAAGTTTTTATTGTACTATTTCTGGTTAAATATCATTATTTGAACTATAAAAAAATTAATTTCCTTTTTATTGACATTGACTTAAAAGGTAGTGGAAGGCCGAGGTTATAAAAGAAGGGGGTTTAAAAGCTTAAATATGCCCGGTTTTCAGCCGAAAGGTGCTGAATAAAGTAAATGAAAGAAATAAAATATAACTGATTTAATTATCACTCAAGTGGCTATTAAGCGCTGGAGAATATATTATTTGCAAAATTGCAACTAATCAATGACCATCATATAACTAACTTGGGGCCGATTCCACCATTGGGTTTAACGAAGTTTAAAATGACATTTTTACATTAAATTTAATTTTAATCTTCAATTAATAGTTTAAACTTTAACACAATGGTAGAATTAACCCTAAAGCGTTGAAATCATTCACAGAAAAAATAATAGTACATTTTTGGTACACATAAGCGACAAAAGTAAACAGAGTTCGATTTATTGGATCAGTCGTCACACGTTTGCACTAGGGCACATAAATAGCTCAATCTTTAGTTTTTCGTTTTTCTATGAGCCCAATGCTTCTGTCTTTATCGGAAAGTACAAGGACGCAAATGTCAAGTAATCTAACCATGGAGAAAGAATCTTTAATTAACAGCTTTCTCGAAATTAAGAACAAATGTGGATTAATCTTACTTGGTCTTGGTACTTTTGTAGATTCAGACTGAAAGGTGTATATCTTTATGCAAGACATTCAGTAAATCAGCGAAGCACAACCAGTGGTGTGCAGGTGCACTTCTAACAAATGTAAAATATGAAGTGATCTTACTTGAGACCTATAGATCCAATGACGATAGTATGGTAGTTGGTTTGAGCTGGGCTTCTCACCATCTGCAGAGATTATGGCTACTTATGTAAAGGCCTACCCTAATAATACACAACATGCACCACAAGCGTGCCGGTCCAATTTAATTGGTCTATGCACAATAATCATGCATGTATAATTGAAAGTCAGACAAAGAATGTTAAGATAAAGTTGAAGTCTCAATCATAAAGTCACAGATGAAGTTAAAGTTAACAGCAAAACAGTTGAAATTGTAGGATGGTGATAAAGGGAGGCCAACATCTAGGTAATAAATGTTTATTGAGTTAGGAAAAGTATCCACTGTGCTTTTCTTAACCACTAAGGTAAAAACCAGAATATTTTCTAATACACAATTTCTTCGCTAGGCAGAATAAAAAATAAATTTGTGAGAGTACTTCCCAAGTGTTTTTCCAAAAGCTCTAAGGACAAAATTGACGAAAATGGCCTAATCCAAGTTCAAATTCTAAAACTTGAACATTAAAGATAAGTATCTTACTGTAAAACAAGTAAAACCCCGTTGTTGACTAAATAGTTGAATAATTCATTACCTAGGTGGAGGTAGAACAGGGACTAGAGTTTAGCAGAAAAAGCTACTAGAAAAGGTGAACAAAACAGACTGGGGCATATGAACGTCAAGCAAATATTTTAAATGCAAATAATGTGTGCTGTGATTAAATAAAAGTGTACAAGGAATAGTTTTAATATTTTCTTATCCATATCTATGAGTGATATTTATTTTTAATTCTAGACAAACGGTTTTGATTTTATTGCTAGTCTCATTAAAAAAAGACTAATGTTATTTTTTTTTTCGATTTATGGCCAAGGTGTATATACCTAATATGCCAGTCTCAAGCTTGTGTTTAAATTCTTAATAATTGTGTTCTGTGTAGGCTTTGTTACTGTTTCCCAGCGCCACTTCAGGAACAGCACTGTTAATTATTAGAACCCAACAGTGAATGGTCGAGTGGGGAATCATACCAAGGCATTAGAAAATATTTTTATTATTATTAGAACTTATATACAGTGTGTTCATAATATGCACTGTACAAACTTAAATATTATATTCCTGAATTCATTTCAAGCATAAAATGTCCTATGAACAAATATCCAATTCTACATGGTTACCAAGCTGCAAGAGTTTAAATATCAAAAGATATATTAACACAGTATACCATGTGTTCCAATATGTCGAAACACAGCACTGAATGTTTGGTGCTTTGGAACTTGTCGGTATGGAAATCGTCGCTTGTTGAGGAGCTGGATAATCTCGAGGTTTCCATGTTGGAGCAGTCGTTGTTGGTGACTACTGGCAAATGTTTATATTTTATTTTCAACAGTCTCCACTTTAAGGTTCCTATGAAGATCAGTATTTTGGCAGTACCATGGTGCATCGACGATGTTCCTTAATACTTTATTCTGGAAACGTTGAATAACTTCGATGTCACTTTTACTGGCACATCCCCAAAGCTGGCGAATCGCTTCATTTTCACCAATTCCTTTAAACGCACTAATCTGAAACAAATTATAGGTAATTAAAAAGGTATATTAATATTGTTTTAAATTAACTATAATAAAACAAACAATACTCATGCATACACAAAACATGAAGCTCTACTTTTCAATCAGTTGTAGAACTAATAAATAAAATTGGTGGAAGGACCGCAAATGTAGGTTATATTTAAATAGAAATAAGAATATATAAAATGACTATAAATTTGATGAACGAAATAGCGTACGATTAATGTACTTCTCAAGAAAATGCTTGGAACATATACAGCTGAATTTAAAAGGTTCCCAATTATGCTTCTTGACAAACTGTATTCACGCGCTACGTTTTTCAGGATTTTTTGGAAATCTATAAATATTATTTCGTATGAAAAAGTATTTATTCCAATATAGGTGGTCCCAAAAGTTGATAGATGATTTTTTTGCATTTTTAAAAGCATACTTTTACACATTTTATACAAACCTGTCATAATACTGTCCTGTATAATATTTATAATTTTGATACTAACCTATGAAACGTTATTCCAGTCGATTTTTCACAAAAACGTCTATCGCTAGAGCAGGAACATATAACACAGCAAGGCATTATATACTTTATAAGTTTTTAACACTCAAAATTTGCTCAAACACAAATTAAATTCAAATTTAATTACACAAATAACACTAAAAATATAACCTATAAAATTTGACAATTTGCACTCACAGTAATGGCGGACCGGTCCCACTTTTCGTTTACGCATGTCGTATCCCTAGGTTGCCAGATCAATGATTCTACCCCACTCCAGTTCATTGGATGCAAGCAATGAATGAGTGGGGTAGAAAGCCAATGTGCAGATTGCGACTCTATGGGCGCAGCCATTTTAATTTCTCATCTCACTCGGGAGTATTTATAATAACCATTTTCTGTTTCACATTGTTATTGTTCAATCCACACGCTGGTGGATCAGACAATAACAAAGTGAAATAGAAAATGGTTGTTATAAATACTCCCGAGTGAGATGAAAAATAACCTGTCTTCGCCCATAGGGTCGCATCAGTAATCTATGGTCGCATCTCAAGCCTATTGACAAGCATTCTACCCCACTCCAGTTCATTGACCTAAATACGGACCTTACCCAAGTCCGACTCATAGAACGTCAGATAGTGACCGATTTAGGTGCCCCATTTTCGCATACAAGCCTCGAAGAGAGTTAAAAAGTACATCGATGTTGAGTAGATTAAAAGAAAATTTACGAGTGGCTGTTGGGGATAACAGATGGAAAATTTGATTTTCCTTATCAGAAAAATTTTCCGACCCCGAAAAGCACTTATACATTCGGGTCATTCAAGACAATATGTTTATCGGACTAGTGACGACGTACGTTTTCATACATTCGATGGGTTTGTGTGGAAAAATCGGGCAAAATCTCGATTTTTCCTTAGAAGATTACGCCCTTATTTCAACCCTTTAGCCACTTGCAACATTAAAGATTTTAGTTTTCCGAAGCCTAGTTCTTAATCATATAGTGAAAAGGCTTGCGTGGAAAAATGGGCAACAAATAACCTTTCTTTTTGTTAGGGAAAATCGAATTTTCCATGTTTTATCCCCAGCAGCCACTCGTAAATTTCTTTTCATTCTACTTAAAATCGATGTACTTTTCAACCCTCTTCGAGGCTTGTATGCGAAAATGGGGCACCTAAACCTGTCACTATCTGACGGACTATGAGCCGAGTTCTGTTTATAACACATACTTTGATTACTATACGGGGCAAGAGCACTGATCTGTATTATTTTACTGGATAGGATATAGCCCCCTGAAAAACGTTCCGAAAAATTGGCCGATTTGGGCAAATAATATGGCGGACCGGATGTTATTTAACGTAACCTCTATTTCCATTTGTCATTTAATTGTGTCAACAAGCTACGATGAGATGTTTTAATTGTGGAAAATAAAGTAAAAAGAGTATGAAATAAACAATAAACGTTCATTCCTGAAGACACAATATGCTTCACGTTTCCATTTTTATATTTTCTTTCATAAAAAATCAAATCATGGGTGAATTTTCCAGAAGGACATCGCCCGAAAAAGGAATAGAAGAAGAATAAGAAGAAAAACTAATCAAATTATAGGTTAGGTATGTCAAATTATCCCAAATTTCAGTTCTGTGAACCCACCATAATTTGCCCAAATCGGCCAGCATTGTTGCACTTCCGGTCTCCTTGGTGGAACGGTTTTTTAGTATGTTAAATATAGCCTATATCCTATCCAGTAAAATAATACAGTAAAATAATACAGATCAGTGGGCAAGAGAGAGGTCCGACACGCCCAACATAGGGCGCGGCCATTTTGAACCCTATGACACAGTTTATAGCTAAAGAATCAGATCGCTCACTCTGCGTCAGCACTTTTTATCTCAATGTTCCAGTTTATACCCTGCGCAACTCAGATAATACAATATATGACAACCGCCTATAATAAAACAGCAGTCTTCTGCATATCCTGAATTTGTATCCCTGGAGTGGAGGTTATTTTGGAACTTTCAACTGGTCCGAGTGAGCTAACTGATTCTTTAGCAATAAACTGTGACTCCAAAAATAATATTCACTGACACTGACAGCAGCAAGCAAAATATCAGGTGCGTTTTAATCATCCGCTTCTGCTTCCGGAATTGTCGGTTCAGTCGTTCTAACCTGTCAGATTAAAACAAGAAAACCGACAATTACGAAGCAGAAGCGGATGATTAAAACCAATGAACTGGAGGGGGGTAGAATGCCAATGGCTGCGTTCATCCGCGCCACATGCTACCTGATCGATCTGGTAGCGCTCTCGAGTGGCACGTATGAACGGTGTATTTTGACATTTCGCTCAAGGAGCGGCCGCCATTAAAAGTAGCGCATTTTATTTACGTCTGAACGGTGATCACTGATCTGTCTTACGCACTTACGTCCACGGTTTGCTTGGTGACTAGTAGGGTTATATTAGCATATTAGCAATTGAAAAATAAACAAACAAATCTTCAACCAGAGACATTCAACTCAAAAGTAAAATGAATAAACCAAAATCAAATGTCACTTTTAAACATGGTTCATCCGTGCATAAAGATCGATCAGGTAGCGTAAGTGATCGCTACTTTTGTAGCGCTCCTTGAAATGGCGCGGATGAACGCAGCCATTGTACATGTTGTACTATTAGAGCAAGGTGCGACTCGATGGGCGCAGCCATTTTTATTGTTCATCTCACTCGGGACTATTTATAATAACAATTTTCTGTTTCACATTGTTATTGTTCAATCCACAAGCTGGTGGATCAGACAATAACAATGTGAAATAAGAAATGGCTATTTTAAATACTCCCGAGTGAGATGAAAAATAACCTATCTTCGCCTATAGAGTCGCACATCAAGTCTATTGACAAGCATTCTACCCCACTCCAGTTCATTGATTAAAACGCACCTATTAAAAATATTGCGCCAAGATGTAGGCAACACGTAATAAGGGTTCAAAATGGCGGAGTTTTCTATCTCCTTTTAAAAGACACTCAGAAAGCTGCGCAGTGCGACCATTCTCCGTATAGTAAAAGAAAATCAAAGCACATCTATTGCTGCGTTTGAGAATCCACATCGGATGCATTTTTTAGGGTCTATTTATACTCCCTTATTATTAGTATTTGCATTAGTATTATGATTAAGCATTAAGTTGAACCTTCACAATGTAATGGGAACATTTATACTCGATTTATGATTAGTATTAGCATTAATATTTATGCTTAATAATTGACAGGTTCAACTTTTAAATTAAATATTAAATTTCTTCTTTTCTATAAAAAGAATCTATGGTGTATTTGGCCTTTGTTTTTAATAGACAACGGATAATGGAAATATGTTCAGATATTAAAAACAAAAATGCTGCTGGTTATGATGATATTTCTATTAGAGTTATCCTAAACCTTCCAGAATCAGCAATGTTAGTCCTTGCTAGTCTGATCAACCAAAGTTTCGTCGAATCAAATTTTCCGTCATTTCTTAAGACCAGTGTTATTGTCCCCATACATAAAGGCGGCAGTAACTACGATCCTTCGAACTTCAGGCCTATATCTCTCATTCCTACAGTGGCCAAAATTATTGAAAAAGTTGTAAAAAAACGTTTGATTCATTATCTAGAAACTCACAAATTGCTGGAAACACAACAGTTTGGTTTTCAAAGGAACAAAAGTACTTCTGATGCGATATTTTCTTATCTTGAACATGCTTATTCTAGAATTAATGTTGACGATTCTGTAGCGGCGATATTCTGTGATTTAACTAAGGCGTTCGATTGCGTCAATCATACAGTACTGTTGGATAAACTTCGAGTTTACGGGATCAAAAACGGAGCGCTGAGTTGGGTAAAATCTTATCTTTCAGAACGTAAGCAAATGGTAAGAGCGTCTCAGGATTCTCAAGTTTTAGATATTAGTTGGGGTGTCCCTCAGGGTTCTGTGTTAGGTCCCATATTATTTCTCCTTTATGTGAATGACTTAGCTCAACTTGAAATTGCAGGTACTTTCACTCTATTTGCAGATGATACTACGATTTTATGGCACAGCAATGACACTTCTGTCCTATACAACACCATATCCTGTGACATTAAGAAAATCAAAGCATGGTGCGATGCCAACTATTTGCGTCTTAATATGGGAAAAACTAAAATGCTAACCCTTAAATGTTCCCTACCAAATATTCAGTTGGGAAGTCATATTATTGAATGTACTGACACAATAAAATTTCTGGGAATTAATTTAGATAATAATTTGAAATTTAGAAACCATATAGAATTGCTAAACAGAAAACTTTCTTCTGGATGTTTTGCAGTCAGAACTGTGGCAAAAGAACTAGGTTTTAAGGCAGCAAAAAGTGTGTATTACGCCCTAGTTGAGTCCCATTTGAGATATGGAATTGCATTTTGGGGAGGTTGCAGCCGCGAATTATTCAATACTGTTTTTTGTCTGCAAAAGAGAGCAATACGATTTTTATGTGGAATGAACAAGCTTGAGTCATGTCAGCCACATTTTATTAGACATGAAATTTTAACATTAACATCGTTGTTCATTCTTGAAACCACTTGTATTATACATAAAAATAAATCGAACTATGTCAATACTAACGCTCGGCTAACGCGACAAGTTGACAACCTGCGGTTGCCCATACCCAAATCTGAACTGGTAAGGGGCTCTTTCATTTATAATGGGATTAAAATGTACAATAAGTTGCCAAATGCTATTAAATCGACGGAAACGGTCACAACATTTAAAATACTGCTTAGAGATATGTTGATGACAAAAGCATATTATGCTTTGACGGAATTTTACAATGACTCTTAAATCGTTGTGACTGTTTGAACGTACATGTTTTTGTATTTATATAATTTTATCGATGTTGTGTTACGTATTTGTATTTGTAATTAACCTCTAATTTTATATTTAACGTTTTTATACAATTTTTAAATTTTTATGCATGTAATTGTTAGTACTACATAATAATTATATTTATAAGTGTTTGTCTATAAGTTCTTGTAGCTTTGACAATAAACATATATTGATTGATTGATTGATAAGGATAATTGACAATACACATATGATTATGTTGTTTATTTGTTTGTTCCAACAAGCTCGAAAACGATAATATTTCGGTACAAATCATGCTCTGTATACAATTTTTGTGTATCAGCAGTGTTTACCGATTATAAAGTTGACAAATGACATGTCACCATGAGGAAGCAAAGGCCTCTTTTCTGTCTGATTTGTATCAAATTTCTGCTTCTTTTTATCTGTTATAAATTTGAGACTTAAATCCGTTAAAATGTCCTTAATTAAAACTATTTTTGAATAATATTAACTAATTAACTAGTAAAAATATTAATAAAAACACATTTAAAACTCAAATATCTAAAAAGAACACAACCGGCCTCTTACACATTTCTTCAGTAACCATATATTTTGTTGACTGCAGAATTATATCTTATTAGGTATTAGGTTTAAAAAAGAATTACTAATACTAATTATAAAACGAGTATAAATACCTTTTTTGAATGATTTAACAAATTTAATGCTTAATCATAATACTAATACAAATACTAATACTAAGGGAGTATAAATAGACCCTTACATCTCGAGCGTTTTTTTATCCACATCGGACACATCTGTCCCATTACATTTACGTATACTGAACCACGTGATCAAAGATTTTTTACATCTCAGATGCATCCGATGTGGATTCTCAAACGCAGCAAAAGTATGTGGTTCAGGGTCGGTTTTTCAATGTCCAGTCAAAGTGGCTGTTACGTAGCCGACAGCTATATTTAGCTGGCAGTCAAAGTCCCTGTTACCGATGGAATATGGATGGAAGTGTTTTTCATCACGAATTTAACTGCTAGCTACGTAGTCTAATAGTTTTTATTTATTCTTAGACAGGTTGGCATTTCTGCTAATTTGTTAAATGGTTTTTATTGGATAATTTAAATTTTCCGTTTTACATATCAGGTTTGTTCTGGTTCTCAAAATGAAAACTGTTTTGAAACTGCGCCGGACCGTATGCGTAAAGGCAAAAAATCCCCGACTGTTTGAAATTCTTGGAAAACCAGAACACGTCATAAAGGTGTTTTGTTTATTGTTTATTATAATAATGAAGTTCCTTTTGAAAGCTCAGCTTCAAATAATATTTGCATGTATATGTTTATCATTATCATCACATTTCAATGGAATAAATAAAAACAGAATATTAAAGAATTAATAATTCTAAAATTGCTTTAATTTACAAATAAAACAAGAACAAGAGACATTCGTCCACATATAAATAAACAATTTGGGATTGTATACGTTTCGTATGGTCTAAAAAGCCAATACAATATTCATAACACTTCAAAAACGCATGCGCGGTCAAAACAGTCCGAGTCGATCCACACTCCCAAGCATGAACACTTTTTGACTGTTTACAACAATCACGGATTATTTCGGATACGAAACCAGAACACTGGACTGAGAGATCCGAAGTAGTCCCAGAAAAACCAGAACACTTTTTATCTACTGCGCATGAGCCCGACAGTTGTGGATCGTTATTTCTCAAAACCAGAACAGACCTATTGTGTCTTGTGTTGATCGTCACCGACCTTCACATAAAAATTGTTCTATTTTGCTTCCATTTTTCTTTAAAGGCTGTATTTCACGATACTAAATTAAGTACTAAATTTAGAACTAAATTAATGCATTTTTTAAGTACTAAAAAAATTTACGTTGCAAACAGCAAATTTAGTACTAAATTTAGTACTAAAAAAAGTCATTAATTAATTAGAACTTGTTCTATTTTCTACTAAATTTAGTACTAAAAGTGCGTCGAAATGTTGCGCAGAAGTTTTTCACAGAAAAAATTGACACGACGGTATTTTCTGTACCATTTTGATTTTAATTAGCGAAAATTTTGCATTATCGACTTGAATAAAGTTCGCTTGTTTGATTTTATAGATTTTATTGTTTTTTTCGTGGTTTATAGTAGCATTGCTGTATTTGGTTGTTGTCATGTCAAATTGATAATAAAAACACCATTTACTTCACTTGACTATTTTACCAGGAATATTTCATTTCTCCGCTTATTTCACGTATTAATACGTCAATGCGCGTGCGCCTATAGTTAATTTAGTACTAAAAATTGGTATCGTTGCAAACGGAAAAAAATATTTTTAGTTCTAAATTTAGTACTAAATTAATGACTTAATTTAGTGCTAAGTTTAGTACTTAATTTAGTATCGTGACATACAGCCTTAAGATCTTGTTATTTTCTGTTTTTGGGCAATTGGTGATTTAGAAAAAAGAGAAAATATCTAATTACGCGGAATCAGATAGAGCCCTACTATTGAAATTTGGTCATCTTACAAAATGTAAAAAAACGGAAAATGCAATATCACGGAAACGAAATGAGAAGGTTGCAGAATAATCTAAAATTTAATAATTCGGCATCAACTGCTATGGTTATTAGCCTCGTGTTCTGTGTAGGCTTTGTTACTGTTTCCCAGCGCCACTTTAGGAACAGCACTGTTAATTAGTACCCAACAGTGAATGGTAGGATTCCCCACTCGACCATTTACTGTTGGGTACTAATTAACAGTGTTGTTCCTAAAGTGGCGCTGGGAAACAGTTACAAAGTCTACACAGAACACGAGGCTAATAACCATAGCAGTTGATGCCGATGACACAAAAAACAAAAAAAAAATAAAATTCAGTTCATCGATATCGAAATAAATGGGCCGTTCCCTTACAACACACGGATTACACGGTCATCATTGATTAATATTCAATAATTTAAATAATTTATTTTTTGGCATCGTCGCTGTAAATATATTCAAAGAAACCCATTTTTCAGAAATAAAATTAATAAAAATATTAACCTCTAAATTTAACAAACATCGTCTTACGCATGTACAATAAATAGCTGGCGGCTATCTGTACGAAATTACCACTTGCAAGTGTCGGTCATAGGTAAGAGAAGAGTGTCGGTTACGGTTACAGTCAGAATAGCTGACGGCTATCGTATAACTGGAGGTCGATAAACGTTTTGACAGGCAGTGGCTGACGGCTATCTCCGTAGCTGCCAGCTATCCTAAATAGCCGGAGATTGAAAAATCGGACCTTAGTGGTGGTTTATAAATACGGACCCATGGAGGAAGTACGGACCTATGGTAGAGAAAATATACAAATAACACAAACAAGAAGAATTAATGATGTTTTATAAACGTCACATGTCACATATGTCAACATATAAGATTATTTATTTAGAACAATATTTATTTTGATTATATTTTACCAAATATTAATGAATCGTGTTGAGAAAAATGCAAAATATTAATTAAGGAGATACTCAACTTAAGATGAATAATACCGTAAACGTCGCAGACTGCTGTAGGGCTTGTTTAAGGATAGATTGTACCCTTACATCAACAGACATTCAAGATTCTGATTCTATAAAGTTGTTTGATAAACTTTTAGCATGCGTTTCAGAAGTAGTAAGTAAAAGTAGTACTATTTTTTGTTACATGAGTGATATGTATCATTTACAAAAATAAATGTAGAATATGGTTAATGTATTTTATAAAATTTCAGTCTTGGTTGAAGGAAGGACTTCCTTCTCTCATATGCTCTATTTGCATAGATCGTTTACGGGTTGCTTATGATTTTCGTATGGTCTGTCTACAGTCAGATCAAACTTTAAACAGGTATGATGTTCGATATTTAAAAATAACATTTACCTACTAATAATTTGTTATTTGTAGATATATAAGCATACAAGAAGAAACCAAACAAGAAATATGTCTGGAAGCTAGACCATTAACAACCCCTACAAAATTCGAATTTTCAATCCCAGCTACTGCTGTTCAGAACTTGAATATAATCAGTGAAGATCAACAGAATACTGAATATATTCATTTAAAACATTTTTTAGATAATGATGAAGAACTTGCAAAACAAAGTGAATTATTGGAAGGGAATGACGATGAAGGTGAAGAGGAAAATTGTAGTTCAGAAGAGGCAAACATTAGTAAGTTATCTATTTCTTTTTGGACTTAAATGTTTATAAATTATATTTGGGCATGTTAATATGTTTATTTTGCAGCAAAAATATTATTTTTAGTATGAAAAATGTATCTAAACTGTTTTTCAGACATGCTTGTTCTCAATAAATAATTAGGTTTAAGAATGTTCCTTTTTTTTTCAGTAAATTGGATACATTGATAGTTGAATTTTTACAAACATCCTATTATCACTTTTTGTTATGTTTGAATATTCACATCTGATGCATGTTTTACATCTCTAGCATTTGTTTATCCACATCGGACGCATCTGATCCAACTACAGTTACATGATAAATGATTCAAAACATTTCAGATGCATCTGATATAAATAAACAAATGCAGCATATATATTATCAGTGCTTGAAAACCATATTGCCAGTAAACAGCTGCCTGGCTTCATGGGGATAATTTTTGGTGCATGATACATGTATCATAACTATTAACCGTCTGTGTGTATATCATGCTGTCTGTCTGCCCTGTGTAATTTAAATTGTGAATAGACACAATGACATATATCCACAATCCCCACATGGATGGGCCTTTGGCAACATTGATATTATTCGTTTCCTTCTTGAACTAATGCAAAGTCTGTAGTTTTTTCTTCAACACTAGCAAACCATATTTGAAGGTTTTCAATAGCTGATACTGTATAGTTAGATATTCTCCCATTTGACATTAAAAATTATTTATTTATTTTTATAAAGGTTTCATCAATGAAAGTCACCTTGGTAAACAGCATATTATAGTTCAAGAAGAAAATGCTACTGTAGAACAAGAAATACCATCTATATTAGAACAATCACCAGAAGACAAACAAGATGAACATCATCCACAGCCAGTTATACAATTCAAACAAAATCAAAACTATAAACTGACACAGGTAAATATTGAATATCTTAAATATTATTTTATTTTTAAAAAATGTCGAGTTTTTATATTACAGTGTAAATAAAATAAAATTTCCTTACTTTTTTAACGATTTTCCAATATTTTTTGAATTTACTGTTTTTTGTTTCAATATAAATAGGAACCAGAAGTTCAACAATCAGAGCAAAACGGAGAGCAACAACAGGATGCATCACCTTCCCAACAAACAAATGTTGAAATTCAAACTACTTATACCATTCAACAGCCTAAATATGAGCCTACAAACTACGTTAGTGTACCATTTAAACAAGTCGTCATCAAAAGAACAACAGGTAATTACAAATTAATAAGCAAACATTTTATTTATTTTTTGTTTGAACTTACGGGTAATCTCCATTAGAATAAAAAATATATAAAAATCATAAAAGATACTATGCATTAATTTGTAACTTTACATTATTTTAAAAACAAACATCAACACTTAAAAGTAATAAATAATTTTAAAATTGTAAAATATCAATAAAACTCTTTAGAAATAATGAAAATTATCAAAACATCAAGAGAGACTATTCAAATTCAATTAATTTGCACTTCTTTGCTTTCATCTTAGAGGACCAAATAAGCCATAGTTAGTTCTGTGAAATGCAATTAAGAATGAATCCTTTTGATGAGTATATCTTACTGGGGATTCATTCTATTATCCAGATGTGACAATTTCGAAGTTATATAATTATTTTATTGAAGTAACTTTTTATGATATTTTATGTTTCATTTGTTAAGTTTAACCTAATGTTCCTCAAAATATAAAACAAAAAAGTGAGTTTGCAACGTTGCCACATTGAATCCTATTGTCATGTAATCACCTAAAGCCGACTCTAGTCCTCTCGCCATTACAGCTGTCGCTTCGTCTATGTTTCAATACCGTAGGACAGTCAAATGCACTCCTCCAAGAAGCTACCAGAGAAATCGTTGCTCGTCGGCTGACTCATAGAAGACATTCCAGAGATTCTAGACCATCGAGAATGTACTCGTAATATAAATAGCGCGACTTTGTCGGTAGAAGTTAACTTTCAATATAAGTGTTGTGTAGTAAAGATAAATTGTAATAAATAAATTAGAATTGTGAGTTTTAATAATAGTGCATAAGTATTAAATAAATTAATTAGTACGTTACAAATAATTATAAATAAACTGTTGTTAATAAACTATTTTTAAATTAAACAATCGTTACACTATTCAATTTTATTCAAGTATTTCTAATAATTTTCCTTTCCCTAATAATATTTTATAATCATTAGGTCACTATCACATCACTATTGGCATTTTTTTGCCCACCCAGCAACCCTTTTCACTCCTTTACCCTAATTTAATTTCCATCTTGGCAACTTTGCTATTTCCAAAACAGAATTTATCATGAGTGTTTTGTGCATAAAAACTATAAAATCAAGTTTTTTAATTATAATTTTCTTGAAAAATATTGGTTTTTCCAAATTTTCTATAGCATCTAGTGACTTTTTAGTGTTTTAAATATTTTTGCTGGTACTGTATATTAAATGGATTCCAAAAGTTTACAACAATGAACAGATCCTTTGAAATTCTAGACATTCAAGATCCATTAAGTTTAATATAAAATAATCATAGTTGCCAAATACTAAATCTAATCTGAATGCACAATATCAGAAATTTCAAATGACTTAATTTGTAGTTCATCATCAAATGGAGACCAAACTTGCAACCCATATTCCAATATTGATCTAACACAAGCTGAGTAAACTGTTTTAACTCTTTGAATCATGAATTATGGTTTCCAGAGATAAAAATTATTTTTCAGTATTTTATTTTTAAAATATGATATATGATATTTAAACACATTTGAAATACTTTTTTCAAAATGTACCAGAAAAAAATACAATTGTAGACATGTAAGTCAATGGGACATATATTTATTGAAAAACGAAAATAGAGCAAATAATAATAAGTAAAAAAAAAAATGTTACTCAAACCCATTTATTTTTGGTAAAAGTTCAAAAAACAGTTTTGATCTTTTTGAAGGCACAAATATACGTTGCATTTAATGCAAATTCATCGGGACTTGGCCTTGTAACCAATATTGTTACAGTGCTCAGGAAGGGACGTTTTAGTGTGCTTTGGCATATGATTGACATTCAATTAAACATCTGTAGGAGGTCGCACTTCCGTTTTTCTTCAACTTGGCTGGACACAGACTACATTCTTTGAAGATCTCGCCACCTTTTTTCTGAAAATTTAATTCCCTTGTTTGATAAGCACCTCCCCTATTTCCATTCAAAATTGTAATACATCCAGAATTTTTTGTTTGCTGGCCGACCAAGCAATTTATATTCTCTTTTGTATTCTATCCAAGAATTTATAAGTGCCAGGGCCACACAGTAAGAAAGATAAATAGTAAAAGTCTTGTGTACAAATGTCTATAATTGGAGATACGAGATTTTAGGTGCCTGTTATAGTCACTAAATTAAGTTTATCTCCAAAATATGTATAAAATACTTAATGATAAATTACCTATGCTCCAAAAATTTAACAACTTTTTAGTGGATGAGCAATAACTTTCGATATTTTTTTGGAATGATAAAAGTCAGAATGTCTAACGTGGAACCACCATTCACCTCGTTGTATAACTTACCACTTGTACATGACCAATATTACTGCAGACTGAGTGGGCTAGCTTATATACCTAAAGGGATATCTACAAACGTATACAAGGTCGTGTAAATGAAAAACGAAGCGAATTGTGGTTACGGCGAATACAAGAAAGTTAGTGTCTACAATTGTAGACACCATGAGTCAAAGAGTTACTTGAATTTTTGTGTTTGTCTATTTTATTTTCAAAAAATTATTCAATGAGTTAACGATTATATTTCTTTTATTTTTGTAATCATTCCACAATACATTTTTATCCTGTTCTTTTTGAAAATTTTTGTACACTGTATTATCTCTCTCTCTCTCTCTGTCATTTATTTTAACCCAAGTTTTTCATTACCTCTGTAATAGGTGCAATACTGTTTAATTTGTTTTGTAGGGGTTCAGGTGCGACCAGAAGAAAAAACTGCTAAAGGGTTTACTTGTATAGAATGTGGGAAATCATATAAGAAAAAATCAAATTTGAGGATTCATATTAGAACTCATACAGGGGAAAAACCGTTTGAATGTAAATATTGCGAAAAAAGGTTTGTAAAATATTAATTTTGTTTTCTATACAAAATTAATCGGCATTTTTTCAGATTTTATCATTCTTCTCATCTTAGAGAGCACATTCGCCGACACACCGGCGAAAAACCCTTTCAATGCGCCATCTGCAATAAACGTTTTACAATCAAGGGTGAGTTGACGATGCATATGAAATCGCACACTGGAGAGAAACCTTATGCATGCACTTGCTGTGATAGGCGATGTCTCACTTCTGCTGATTTAAAGGTATTTATTTTATTCTACAGCAACTATGACAACCTGTATCATTCATTCATTCACAATATGATTCATTCTGAATCTCAAATATAAGTTGTTTCTTAAGTGGTCTAAAATTATACTTATACAATTTAACACGATTGATATCATAGCAGTTACAAAATTTATTAAATATATTACACATTATATGTACAGGTGACCTGGCCCGAAGAATCAAACAATTCCAATATCCCAAAGGTTTTAGAGTTTTGACTCTTCTAACTACATATAAAATTTAAAAAAAATAAGTTACTCGTATCAAACAAAAAAAAAACATCTTTTCGTCGTAATTTTCTCCGTTTACCACCTATCTAAAACCTCCTCCAACTCTTCTTCCCTACCTCCTGCTCCGCTTCCTTTAATTGCTATTCTCTGTTTTCTCATCTGCCTCCTGCTTTGCTTTCTGCACTTTGTTTCGTTTCTTTTTTTTTATAATAATTATCTTTATAAATAATTTTTTTATACACTTCCCTCGATAAAAGGGAAGTATTTTAATCGTGAAAAAGTCACCCACCGAGTTTATTTAAAATTTTCACGTTTCAGGTTCCCTAGATTACGAAAAACATGTTTCCCCATTTCGTTGGCGCGATAGCTCAAAAACAGATTTAGAGAAAAACTTTAAATTCTATATACAGATGAGATTTCTTTCTGCCTCAAAACCAGTTATACTTCTGGTCAGTTATATACAGGGTGAGCAGTTTAAAAGTGCAAATTTTGACTAAAATTGGTATCTGAGTATTTTAAAAATCAAAGATAACAGATCGTTAATAAGTTTTTAAAAATTCAAAATGGAGTTAAAAGGAATCGTATTTAATCAAAAAGGTCCCCCTTAAATGGAAATAATAAAAAGTATCCTTTTGCTTTGTGTAACCGGACCATTTCTATATCGAGGGAAGTTCTGGGTAAAATAATTTACCGATTTTTTTATATGCTTTATTTAACTTATTACAAATTCTGTTACAATCTTTCCAATTCCCTCTGACGTATAACAGTTTTCTTATCCCACTGATAATCTTTTCTAAATCCAATTCCAAAAGCATATTCCATTATCATCAGTGCCAACCCTGTAGAACGAAAATATGACAACAAAAGTCAAAAATGACGGAAATCATGAGAACATTTCCCCAAATCTGACATGAAATAATTTGCGTCTACGGACTATTTCATTCATGCCGAATTTTCCAACCTGAAAGAGAATTCCTCCCGCACTGCACTGATACGTTCTGCCTAAGACTCACCTTTCAATCTTAATTTCTCCCATAACTATACTCACTGATGTACTCTTCAGATATACTCTTCATTTTCTCTTTTTACAAAATCTATTTCTATTTTATTTATTTAATCTTTTCAATTTACGGGTTCTCAACTTGTTTTAATGTTCTAAAAATTACGTGCCTCCTTTAAATTTTTATATTTTACTTTCACTTTTGTTCTCACTTTCTTTATTTTTCCTTTCATTCTCGCTTCGCATCTGTTGTATTTCTATTCCCATTTTATTTTTGTTTACTGTTTGAGTTTTCCTTTCATACTTCTGTATCTGTTTTAATTTTATTTTACTATCACTTTAATTTTTATTTACTGTTCTATTATTTATTTCTGTATCTGTTTTAATTTTACCCCTATTTTAATTTTTTTTTGTTATAATATCTTTGTTTCTTCTTCTTCCTGATCCTATGTGTGTTTTATTTTCTTCTTTATCTTATTTTCTATTTTCCTCTTACATTTGTTTTCGGTTTTCTTTCTCATTCTCTTCTTCAATTATTCAACGTTTCTTTTTCTTTTACTATTGTTTTTTCATATTTGCTTCTTTTTCTACATTGTGAATGTCTTTCTTCATTGAATCCTTTTTCTTCAATTTCTATTTTAATCTCTTCTAATTTTAACTTTTTCTTTCTTGTACATTTATTTCTTCTTCATTAATTTCTACACTTTTATTTTCTTTTTATTTATTTTTAATGTTATTGTAATATTCTAATTCATTTATTTCTTCCATCTCTCCAGTCTCATCTATCTTCTTTGCATTCTCATATATCTTCTTTACAGTCTCGTCTATCTTCTTTGCATTCTGATCTATCTTCTTTACCATCTAATCCATTTTTCTCCTAATTTCTTCCTTATTTTCTTTCATTCTGATCATGAATAACTGAAACATGTCCTTTACATCCCTTTCCTTTTTAACTCCTGTCTTTTCTTCTTCCAGAACTTCCACTTGAATCTGAACCTTTTCCCCTTGATCGAGTCGACCGCTAAATGAAGTTGTATTTCTAGGTCCATATGCGGACGCATACAGGCGAAAAACCTTACGAATGTACAGTGTGTGGCAAAAAATTTGCTAGTACTTATATCTTGAATTCTCATATCAAAACCCACACAGGCGAACGGCCGTATTCCTGCAGCATCTGCAATAAAACTTTCACGCAATCGTCTCATTTGAATGTGCATCTCAGGAAACATACTGGGGAAAAGTTCACTTGTAAGGTAAGTGAATTTGGTTGGATGTCTCTCTGCTATAAGGAAAGTACTAGTCTAACTAAATATCTTAGAGAAAAAAGGTTTTTAAATTAAAGTAACTTTTGTAAATAACATGTTTTAATTAGTCCAATATTTCAATTATTTGTTTTCTTTTGTAATAATTTTATTTTTTATTATTATCCCATTTTACCCAATTTTTCATTATATTTTTTTAAACTTTAATTACATAATTTTTTAATATTTTTCATCTTATTTTCATTGTTATTTTTTTCCGATTTTTTTAATTTTTCGTTTGATTTGTTATTACCTTGAGGTTAAAAATAAATTCCATAATTTTATTTATTTTTAATTTCGAATTTCCAAAAATTCAATAGTTTCCCAGCTGATAAACTGAGCAAAAATTTAGAACCACAATAAAATTGCATTTTCTCTTATGTTTTTTTTTTGGTCGCCATTTCTCAAAATTAACAGTTTTTGTTTGTTTGAAGGTGTGCGACGCCAAATTCACTCATTCCTCTCAACTGACTGTTCATATGCGCGAACACACCGGTAGACAACCGTACAAATGTACAATGTGCGATAAAGTTTGCAATTACGCATCTGAACTTCAATCGCACATGATGAAACATACCGGCGAGAAGTTTACTTGTTCCACGTGCGACAAAAAGTTTACGTCCATGGCGTATTTGGCCGAACACACTCGAACGCACACTGGAGAGAACTTATCAACATGTCATCTGTGCGAAAGACAATTCACCAGGTGAGTAGATAGACAGATATTATTAAGAAGGAACAGAGAACAACAGAATATTCTCTGATTAAAAATAAGACTATTAAACGAAACATGCTTTCCGAAATATAGGGTGTTGAAAATTCAAAAATTATTAATGTCTTTATTTTTTTTATTTCTCAGTATAATTTTACTAAATTCGAAAAACATTTTTGGTGTCATAAGAGACACCTATCAGCAAAACAATCAGTTAAATAAACTTTACCGGTGGCGTACAGCGTAGATAAGTAACTCCTTTATCCCTTATAAATTTTATGCCACTGTCCAAAAACCTATTTGGACTATATTTTTTACATTTTTTGATGTTTTTTAAATAAATCATGTACTTTTGTTGGACACTCATAAAGTGATTGTTTTTCGAGACATTGACACTCATAGGTGGATTTTCTTCGTTTCAATTTATTTTTAATTTTGTAATTTTGGATTTTTTATAAATTCCCAATATAAGTACATGATTTATTTAAAAAAATATCAAAAAATTCTAAATTGTAGTCCAAATAAGTTTTTAGAGAGTGTCATAAAATTTAGAAGAGATGGTGTTACTTACCCATGTCGTACGCCTCTGGCAAAGTTTATTTAACTGATTTTTTGCTAGGTTTCTTATGATAGGTTTCTTATGACACTACTTCTGAGAGTAGTTTATACCCAAGTTTGCAACCCTGAAAACTCCCTGTGCGTGAAAAACAGAAATTCACATTCTTTGTTTTTTTAATACAATGTTTTCATCGTTTTAGAATTTAACTTATTTCTACACTTTTATTCCCTTTTCTTTATTTTCCTTGTGTTATTGTATGTTTCTAATTCTTAATTTATTTTCTTAATTTTCTCCCCCAAGTTCTCCATCTTTGTATTCTTCCATTTTCATCAATAATATTTGAAACATGTCTATCATTTCCTTTTTACACTTCTTAGTTCTTTCTTCCTCCTGAACTTCTACTTGACTCTGCCGATCCTCTTCCCCTTGACTTATTTATTCCATACTATCCATCCTTGTAACACTTCTTAATTTCATTAATTTTATCTAATTTCCTTTATTTTTTGGTTAGGTACTCTATTTTATTTATTACTATCTACATACACATCCCCCTTCTTTCTCACACTATCCCAATCTCACAAACACACAAGGTTCATTGTATTACAATAATAGACAAATTCTCTTACCAATCCTTGAGTCCTTGTTGTCTTGCCTGAATCACCTCTCTTGCCAAATTTTTTCGCCCTAAACGTTGGTCTCCAATTGGTAATGGTTCCACCCTGAACAAGGTAGAACTCACAAAGCACGCTTCTAGAAACCCCACGCTAATGTTAGACTTTTTTACCAAATTAGCGCCACCTTGTGTTTGGAGTAGGAACTAAACTGATAATTGACAGATGGCGGTAAATTCAAATTATAATTTTTAGTAGTAGGTGGTAGTCAGGGGCTGGTAACTCAATTGGAAAAACTTGAGGAAGGTAATTTAGTACCACTCCAATTAACGGGATGGCGCTCAGTATCGAAATGTCAGTTGTCAGCTCGTCAAAACTTCAAACTTAGAAAAATTAAAATGGCTGTTGCAGTTAAGGGTGTATTGGATTTTGATTCATCTAGATTTATTTTTCAATACCTTTCAATTTTAAGCATGAATGTATAAAAGATGGGAAGATGGATTTTAGCAACGAACAATAAGTCACTCCCAGATATTGGTAATGATACATACAATTTATACCATTTATGATGGTGGGTAAGGTTTTCCGGGTTTTCCTCACCTGTAAGTCAAATGGCACCATCAATCATCCTTAAGTCGCCCCGGAGCGCCACGGCAAATAATAATAATAGCCGTCCCTTTCCCCGCACAAGCTCAGCTTTTGGGGTTAAAATTCACTCGTAAAGGGGTGAATTAGGGAGAGTATTATTATTATTATTATTATTATTATTATTATTATTAAATATGCGGTCGTCATATTAAGGATAACCAAACAATTTATAATAAGTGTATTAAGAAAAATGCATCTTGCACTGTTTGGCACCAATGGCAAGTAATATTTACAAACTTGTTTTTGATTTAGTGTTAAAATAATTGGTTTGCTATTTAAAATTCTTTTTGTTTTCAGTTTTTGAATGATCATTGTTATTGTAAAGAAAATGTTGGCCCTATAATGGTAGATAACATCTGTTATCTCTAGGATCTTCACTGACAATAAAATGTAGTTTAAGATCGTGGGTAACCCAAAACCCTTTAAATGCACTCACTTATGAATAAAAAATGAATTTTCCCTTTTTTACCTTTTTCGCTTGATGCACATGTCAAACAAAAAGCATCTGCTCGACATTTTTATAGCCCAGGACCTGATCGTTTATTTATATATCATTTTTTTATAAACGTTGATCCGTAGACTAGACATAGTTACAGGATAAGTTGTATATTTATTAATATTAAAGTATAGATTATAGTAATTTCTTGCTTGTTGTTGGGAAATTAGAGAATTACATGTTCCAGATTTTCTTGTTCTCCACAGGAGCAATTTAGATTACTAGTCTAAACCTGTGAAGATATTCAGTGTATAGTGAGAAATTATTTCTTAATCAACATTATATTCGGATACAATTCATTGAGTGATAGTTCTTAAACTATACCTGTTTTTCAATGTTTGGTCCTTTTTTCGCATATTTTTTTGAATAAAAGGCTCATAAATCGTAAGAATTTTCTTTTTGGAGGGAAGGATGGCCCCCATGCCTCTCTCCTGGAGCCGCCCTTGCGAAGAGATATAAGACGACGAAGAAGAACCTTATGCTTTTTACATCTCTTGTTTCACTTTTTTTAATAAGTATATTGTATAATAAAAGTTGTTTGTGTTAAAATTAAAGAATACAGTCCATTAAATCGAATTAAATATAAAAGCCGTGTTATTAAGGTCTATTGCTTTGCTGAGAGTTTTCTCGTTTTTTTTTTGTGAGACTTTCGTGTTTTTTTTTTCATTTGATTTTATTTCCACATGAGCTTTTATCCAAACCATAGATACATCTTTGTTCATAGATTGCATTTGTTGGTATAATGAAAGTATTTCCACTAGAAGATAGTTATTTATTGAATTGCTTAACATATATATGCGTTTATTAATGAGTTCCGACTATCAGGGAAGATTAAAAACTTTTTTTCTACAGTTAAGCACAATCTGATGGTGGTTAGTTCTACAGATTAAATGGAAGTATATTCCTTCATTTTAAATATCTTATTAATATTATAATTTTTATGGTAGAAAGTTCAGCTCATTTTGTCTTATTTTAGTGATCAGTCAGTGAAAATTTGCTCAAAACTCTTCCACCTTTCGTCTAGCTGTTTTTCAATGGTTTCCACTTGTTTAGCACAATTAATTTCTTTGGGGTAATCTTCAATTAGTATTTTGGGAATTTTATCAAATGCTTCATACTTTGATATGTAGGTTTGATTGGTGAATACTCAAAAAAGTTTTTAGTCTTCTCGTATGCTTCTGTTAGGTTAGGCATTGTTTTGTTGTAAACCCAACTTTTCAAAAGTGGAATTGAGTATTGCCCATGCGCGAAATTAAATGAAATAATTTGGCTGAATTTCTTACAAAAAAGGCCAAATATAGTTTAAAAAAGAAGAAACGACAAATGACTACTGACTTTTATATGTTTTAACGTCATTTTAATGTTTTCGATGGACAGACCCACATACTTTGATTACTATACGGGGCAAGAGAGAGGTCCGACACGCCCAATATAGGGCGCGGCCATTTTGATTCCTATGACACAGTTTATAGCTAAAGAATCAGATCGCTCACTAAGCGTCGGCACTTTTGATCTCAATGTTCCAATTTATATACTGCGCAATTCGGATAATACAATATACAGTGAGCACCATAAGTCTTACCCCCCTATCTAACTCGTTACTGGAGTCTTGTTAGGAAAATCGCTGAGACACGTCGATTTTTGATTTCTACAATGTACATTTTTGTATGAATAGTTTACCCTTAATTTCATCCCTTACTGGAGGGGAGCAACCCTTTCGAAAAATTTAAATGGCATGGGGTGGTGAGTGATATATCATTTGAAAGAGGGTTTTATTCTCTATTCAACCGTGTAAAAAAAATTAAAATTTGCTTCATTAATTCTCGACTAATTGTTGTTTCAGAATAACGGAAATTAACGTAGCGCACTCATCCTTAGAATTAAAATTCGGCCCTGCATGATTTCGGTTTTGGTTCAGACGTGAAGTAAGACTTTTTGCCATTAGAAGGTCACTGTTGCTTTCCTATTTTGTGAGGTTTTGTTATTTTTAAACATTAATAAATCAACACGTAATGAAGCAAATTTCAAAATTTTTTGCACGGTTGAATAGAGAATAAACCCCCTTTTAAATGAGCTATCACTCACCACCTCATGCCATTTAAATTTTTCGAAAGGGTTACTACCCTCCAGTAAGGGATGAAATTAAGGGTAAACTAATCATACAAAAATGTACATTGTAGAAATCAAAAATCGACCTGTCTCGGCGATTTTCCTAACAAGACCCCAGTAACGAGTTAGTTAGGGGGGGTAAGACTTATGATGCTCACTGTATGACAACCGCCTATAATAAAACAGCAGTCTTCTGCGTATCCTGAATTTGTATCACTGGAGTGGATGTTATTTTGGAACTTTCAAGTGGTCCGAGTGAGCTAACTGATTCTTTAGCAATAAACTGTGACTCCAAAAATAATATTCACTGACACTGACAGGAGCAAGCAAAATATCAGGTGCGTTATAATCATCCGCTTCTGCTTCCGGAATTGTCGGTTTAGTCGTTTTAACCTGTCAGATTAAAACAAGAAAACCGACAATTCCTAAGCAGAAGCGGATGATTAAAACGCACCTATTAAAAATATTGCGCCAAGATGTAGGCAACACGTAATAAGGGTTCAAAATGGCGGAGTTTTCTATCTCCTTTTAAAAGGCACTCAGAAAGCTGCGCAGTGCGACCATTCTCCGTATAGTAAAAGAAAATCAAAGTATGTGGACAGACCGCAAAAGCTAAACTCAAATATAAAGAAAGAAAGAAGAAGAAGGTTTTCGAATTTTCATTTCATATCTTATTAAAATAAAAACTCGAAAAAAAAAATTACCAAAAATAGAAAAGTTTTGAAGTATTTTATAATTGATTTGCCTAAAAAACAAAAATACAAATGCAAATATTGTTCCTAAAGTGTTTTTGAAAATGCATCCAGGATGAAGAAACATTTAACTGCTTCTCCTCTATGTCCAAGGTTGACTACTTTTTACTACTTTTCAGGACATGTCCGTCGGTTTAGTGCCAAAATTACTTTTCATGAAAAGTCCCATCACTATTATTTACTAACTCGCTGTCTTTAGTTACTAGAATCAAAATAAACTTTCTACCTAATTGTTTTCTTTTAATTTTTAATGGCATTTCTTTGAATTTTGTTTCCATTATATTTATTGGTAAAAGTAGTTTGAATTGACTAACTTAGCTCATCTCAATTACTAATTCTATTTTTTATAATTATACAGAAGGATCACGAAAAAATCAAATGGTGATAAATCTGGTAAACGCGGTGATAGACCCGATTTGAATCAAATTAGTTTTATTTATCACTAAGATTTGAACCATTTTTTTTTATTTCAGATCTCAATACTTGGAGAAACACATGCGCACGCACACCGGTGAAAAACCTTACGTTTGTTTCGTTTGCGGGAAAAAATTCACACAGTCGTCGAGTTTAAAGGTCCATTTACGCATACATACCGGTGAAAAACCATATTCTTGTGATTTGTGCGGTAAAAAGTTCACCACGTCCTCGGATTTGTCCGTGCACAACAAGAAACACAAGAAGGAATATATCGATTTGTAGGTTTAAGAGGGATGGCTAAATACCCAAAGGGCGGAGGCCATAAACCGAAAATAATAAGAATGTTAAGAGCGATTAGGCTTGTATTATACTGTGATATTGACGTTTTTAAGTAGTAATATCAAGATTGAGGACTAATATTTACGGCTGAAGAGAAATAATGCCAAGTTAGAGCAGGCTTCTACAGCATTTTGTCTTCACTCAATGTGTAATTTTATTAGTAATTAAATTATTACTAGGGACATGTGGCTTCAAAGCCTATAATTATTTTGTCTTCCGTTTGTCATTTGTCGCTTGTCAAATTACCAATGACAGTTGTCACTATAATCTGCTCTCTGTTTTTGACGTATGCTTTTTTTTTCATTAAATGAGCAATTAATTTATTTTCTATTTACCTCAATAACTTAAAAAATGCAATAAAATTAATACAGAAAATAAAAATAAGATTTGTGAAACTTTGTATTGGAAAATATCACATACTTTGATTACTATACGGGGCAAGAGAGAGGTCCGACACGCCCAACATAGGGCGCGGCCATTTTGAACCCTATGACACAGTTTATAGCTAAAGAATCAGATCGCTCACTCTGCGTCGGCACTTTTTATCTCAATGTTCCAGTTTATACACTGCGCAACTCAGATAATACAATATATGACAACCGCCTATAATAAAACAGCAGTCTTCTGCGTATCCTGAATTTGTATCCCTGGAGTGAATGTTATTTTGGAACTTTCAACTGGTCCGAGTGAGCTAACTGATTCTTTAGCAATAAACTATGACTCCAAAAATAATATTCACTGACACTGACAGCAACAAGCAAAATATCAGATGCGTTTTAATCATCCGCTTCTGCTTCCGGAATTGTCGGTTCAGTCGTTTTAACCTGTCAGATTAAAACAAGAAACCGACAATTCCGAAGCAGAAGCGGATGATTAAAACGCACCTATTAAAAAAATTGCGCCAAGATGTAGGCAACACGTAATAATGGTTCAAAATGGCGGAGTTTTCTATCTCCTTTTAAAAGGCACTCAGAAAGCTGCGCAGTGCGACCATTCTCCGTATAGTAAAAGAAAATCAAAGTATGTGGAAAATATTCTCTTTTGACATCTGTGTCAAAATTTCCCTTCTAACATCATAATGCCAAAATGTTATATTCAAGTGCGACACTATGATTTAAGTAGTTTTTTTGTAGAACTCTTTATAACAATATTCTAAATAAGACCGATTATATTAAGGGGTCGGTGGCTCAGTGGTAGAGTCTCTGCCTGTGGATCCAAGGGCCCAGGTTCGAATCCCATCGTTGGCCGGGATTTTTTATTTAATTTAATTATTTAAAATTAATTCTGATGCCTTGGTAGGATTCCCCACTCGACCATTCACTGTTGGGTTCTAATTAACAGTGCTGTTCCTAAAGTGGCGCTAGAAAACAGTAACAAAGCCTACACAGAACACGAGGCTAATAACCTTAGTAGTTGATGCCGATGACACAAAAAAAAGACCGATGATAAAGCAAAAAAATTGAATTTATTTTCAGCAGTTTTTGGATAAAATTGGTTTCGTGTGTTATATTTTTTAATAATGAGTTTGTCAATTTAATTAATAATTTAAAATAAAACAAATTCTGTATATAAAAAGAATTGCATATATCTAATAGTTTTTGTATTTTTTTAAATCATTAATCATATAACATGTAGAAACACGTACTATTGCAGTAAATTTATTTTTTTTTAAATTATTCTTCCTTTTGGAAATGTGATTATAATGAGTGACCCAAAAAAATTAATTTGATGTATTTATTTTTTGTAATTTATTTAAAAAAAATGTAATTACTTTGTATTTATTATATAAAAGTTTTATTTCTAAACGTTTATTGACGTTTTTTATTTTAAATATTCATCACATGTGCATTTTTTTGTATACTATGTGACCAAAAAATACATTTTTTAAGCAATTTTGTTTTTTCTAATCCTTCTTGCCAGTTTGTGTGGCTGATCAGGATAGCTATTCACTAAGTCATGGGAGCGCTCCCATGGGAGTGCTCCCATATATTTTGCTCTCTTACTCTTAGGTGGGTATATCGTGCTTACTCACTTTTAGCCCAGGTACATGCGTAGTAAGGTCAGATTTTATACTATGGGAGGGAGAATTGCGGGCTTGCCAGATTAGGTCCGTATTTATCACAAAGCAAATTTGAACTACTAAGGGCCGATTCCACCGTTGAGTTAAACGGAGATTAAAATGACATTATTAATGTAAAAATGTCATTTTAAACTTCGTTTAACACAACGGTGGATCGGTCCTTAAATAGTAGATCAAAGTTATTCTGTCGACTTGGCAACGTTGGCATGGGAGCATGGGAGTGTGGGAGTGCTCCCATGAGTTAGAGAATAGGTATCCAGACGTCATTGGTTAACTCTCAATAGCTGAGCTGGTTTTAAAGTAGGCCTTGGAATTTCTTCTTTTTTAAAAGGCATTCAAATGCATCTGACGTTATAACATGACCATAGATATGAAGAGGGGGAGATAGGAAAATGGCTGCCCGGGTGGCAAGAAAAAACGTTTACGATAGCGTAAATGTCAGGGTAGATTTGAGTCTGCGCATTAGTTAGAATATTGTGACATTTGACATTTAGTTGTCTTGTGATTGTCGTTATTTTTAGCAATTTTTGTTCGATTTTTAAAGTTTTTGTGAGTTTTGTAAAGTTATTTTGATACCTAAAGACGTCCTAAAGACTTCTATAAACAATGGTTAAAACATGTTTAGTTTTATTCTGTCCAAACCGATGATATAATTCCGAAGAACTTGTCATAAGTAAGTTTTTAACACCAATGCAGACTCGTATTTAACAATTATTTTTGGATGAATAAATTAGGTATTTTATTATTGTTCTAGCCCGGTATCTATACTGGGGTTCTAATAAAAACCTTTTATGAAGTTATATATAATTATTCGTTTTTTGTTTTTTAGGTTAAATAAAATGGCTTAATGTAATGGAAGATCCTATAAAAGGCCAGTTCGGATAGTCAGGGGCTGTTTCCTTTAACACTTTTTACTCCAAACGACCCTTTTAGCGTTCGGTTTAGTCCGATTAGTGACAGTTTAACACGCTTAAATGTCATTTAAAAGCAACCTAAAAAACTCCGCTTTTGTCCCGCTCCAGCCCCTGAATATCCAAACTCGCCTATTGTATGAACATGTATGTCAAGGAAATATTTTAAAATCGTTCAAGCATTTTGAGAAATCTTGTTTGGTATTTTAGTCAATTATAAAACTGTGCCACTCCTACTTTATTTTTGCCAAGTAAAAAAAAAGAACATGTTCCAGAAGCTCATGAACAGAAAATTTCACCAAACGAGGCTAGGTAAGTTTTATTTCTATTTCATTTAAATATAGGTAATACCTATATGCATGCTAACACTATTTATAATGAAGACTTCTTTTTTAGTAAACTTTTAAAACCATTGTTTAATAGCAGTTCTGATAGTGCTAACTTGAGAAGATCTCCCAAAAGAAATGATTGAAAACTAACTAAAATCATTCATTAATGTGTAAGTTACCAGATTAAATGTGTTTCATAACCAGCATGTAGTTATAAATTATAGTTATTAATTTTTATCTGTTTTAGGTTAGATAAAAAAGTATTGGAACATCACACAAAGAAAATTTTAAAATATGTACGAATCATTTTGAATTTTAGTCAGTGATAAAACTGTGATTAGAAGGAATGCTACTCCTACTTAATTTTTGCCATAATTAAACGCACTTTAAAATGATGTGCCTCTTGACCCCTTTTCCCTTTTAAGATTTTAAGGGTAACAACTACCCCTCCTAGGAGGTTGAGCCACGAGTGTTAAAAGTATTCATTGTAGGTGTCCTTGAAAATAAAATTGACGGGTTTTTGCGATTTTTCACATTATTTAATGGAAGAAAGATATTTAGTTTGGGAAGTTTTCGGTGTCACACTGTATGTATATCACTTGTTACATAAGCACTTATAAAGAAAAAATAAATACAAAAATTTAAATAGTACCTGAAGGGTCTTTTAATTGAAGACTACTCAGATGAATTTATAAATAATTTTTAATATTTCAATATATTTTTACGTACCTATATGTGAGCATTGTATTTCATTTATCTATGATATGATAATGTGTTTTTGAATGCCTATGTTGTATTCAACTAACCTTAATAGTTGGTTAATAGTTATTAATATAAAACTAATTTTGTAACCTGTCTCAGGTCATCGTAAGATGATCTAAAGGGAATAATATAAATTTATGTATAGTTGCCCCTTAACGCCAACGCAAATAATTAGCCGTCCCTCGTTGCATTAGCTATACTTAAATTATCTCAACTAATACACAATCTGGTTTAATTATTTATTCCTCTTATTAAAAAAGTATTAGTAATTTGCATTTAATTAGGTATATGTTTTTATTGAATTAATAAAAAACTGAGTACAATCCTGGAATCACTCAACTGCGCACTCTCCGCACCCTGGGCAGGTTCTCCTTGTGTAAACGTTTTCTGAAATGACAGTTCCTATCTCCCCTCCTCCATATCTATGAACATGACTCGTATCTCTGTCGTTGACGGTTATTTATTTTAGTAATAGTTTTTGCGGCTCATACTCTGGAGGAGGGGCAACTGGTCAACATGGCCGAATTAACATTTAGTTTATATTTTACAATCATATTTTTGGTTTAAGTTTAATTAAAGTTAGTTATTAACAATAAGAATCATGTACCATACGCAAAATATTAGTATGCTATAACGAAATATTAAAAATTTAAAAAAAATATGAGTTTAACTTTTATGCGTCGATGATTGGCAGCATTCGTTTGAGTCCAAGGGTACTATTAAAGACAACATAATTTTAACCGTAAAAAAATAACTAGGCACGGCACTACAAAATTGCAGACGACAAGAAGCGCACATTCAATTTGCCACGTAGTCATATTTATTTTCGCCCCATTTTACAACAGTAACTGGATGACGCCAATTTTTTTGCGAATGTTAATTACTGCAAGTAAACATTACATCGCCCTATATCGCTCCGCGAAACATTCATTGATCCGATCTCCAGACAGAGTGTGACTTAACATTGGTACATCTTCGTCCTCACAACTAGAAATTAAAAAAATCTTTTTTGAAACAATAATTCCATTATTTTTTTTAACCAGCTCGCTAAGTCATGAGTTAAGAGATTGTCGTAGTCTGAAAATATTTTCTAAGATAAAGAAAACTTTAAAAATAATGTTAAAAGCACACAAACAATTTTGAGAAATTTACTTTGTGGGATAGTAAGTATGCTTTATTTCTGTCTGTTCAGATGTATTAATAGCATTGGTCATAAAGCGTTCTCTGGAGAGAGGTTTGAATAGTTAACATATTGCATATAAAATAAGAGGGGATGAGAAGTGAGGTTAGATGAACAGGGTGAAGTGAGTTACCTCTGATTAGATTAACTTTTAACAAAAAAAAAAAAAATCGCCAGAAGAATCTACTTAACTTCCTCCTAGTAAAATCTCGTTAAATTACGGACGGTGGAATATAACTTTTTGTAAAAAGAGTTTGAAAATATATGAGAACTTTAGAGTACTTCTGAGCTAAATATAGCACCTTTTACACAAATATCTTCTCGTGAATGCTTTAAATATTTCTTTTCAACTCTAGAAGACCCTTATTTTCTTCTTTAAAATGATTTCGTAACTATGTACGTTTTGCTAAAAACTTCCTTTAGCAAACCCTTTTTTCAAAAATGTATGTTCTTGTCATGAAAATTCCTAAGCCGTATCTGTCTAAAGCAAGCGATCTTCAGTTTACCACCCGACTCATGCTCGAAACGACGGAATCTTCTAGGAATGCCGCTGACTCGAGAAACGGCTAGAACGGGCGGAGCGTACCGTTGAGTCAGAGATGGAATTTTCGGGAGCGTCTAGAGACTTCTCGTAGCAGAGTTGGACTTGGTATAAATAGCCCTACTTATCACCGGACAGTTTAGTAAAAAGTATTGGACTGAAAAGTTAAATTGTAATAAATAAGAATTGTGAGTCAGTGCCTAAGTATTATATAAATTAATTAATACGTCATAAATAAATTGTAAATAGTGTGTTTTAAATAAATAAACTATAAATAAATAAGACTATCGTTACATTGGTGTTAGAAGTGGAACTATAAATAAATAGTAGACAATCATGGCTAAAAAACTGTGTGATTTAAAAGTGCCTGAGCTATGTCGGGAATTAGAAGAACGTGAACTGGAGACGACAGGGAAGAAACGACTCAAAAAAGCACTAGAAAATGAAGGTTTGGACCCGGAAACGTTTCTATTTTCGGATGATGCGTCTGCTATAATTTCTTCAATTTCTTCCGATATGGAAAGTAAAATGTCTATTTTAAAAACCGATATTTCTTCCATGGAAACTAAAATTTCTTCTGACATTACTTCCTTAGATAGTAAAGTTTCTTCCTTAGAAGAAAAGGTATCTTCTGATATGTCTTCCGTGAAAAACGAAATCTCTTCTTTAGAAACTAAAGTTTCTTCTGATATCTCTTCTTTAAAAGATGAAATTTCTTCCGACTTCGAAAACAAAATGTCTTCTATGGAAAATAAGTTGAGGAAAAAATAATGACTTCCGTTGAGGAAAAAATAAAAGAGATGGAAAAGAAGATAGAAGAACTGGAACATTCAGAACCGGTCGAGACAGCTGCGATGGCAAACGAATGGTCTGAGAGAGAAAAGGCCGTAAATCTGACAATCGCCCTTCGAGGAGACGCTTTAGATGTTCTTCAGACTATACCTGTGGAAGAGACTGATGATTTTGAACAACTCAAAAAGAGATTGAACATGCGATATGACCACGAACACTTGGAGCATTTATACCAGTCACAGTTAAAAAATCGCAAACAGAAACGAGACGAGACTCTTCAAGAATATGAAGTAGATATTGCCAGGTTGGTGCGATTTACTTACCCATCAGCTCCGGAAAACATGATGGAATGTTTAGCAGTCCATACATTTGTTGATAGACTCCGTGACCACGAGATGCAGAAAACACTTCGCTTAGCCCGCCACAAAACATTGGTCGATGTCTTATCCGCTGCTTTAGAGTATGAGGCAGCTACGCAGGCTTCTGGGGGATACAGTAAAGTGAGAACTGTAAAAGAAGAAACCGTAGAAGATAAACTCGACCAACTAGTTAACATAATGAAGAGCTTTACTGATAAAAAGATAAAGACAAAGACTATTATCAGGTGCTGGAATTGCGGTGAACTGGGACATGTACGCAGTTCGTGCAAACTCCCTAGGGTCCCAACAAATGAAGACAACACGTCACAGGAAAACTAGAGCAGGTCGTCCTAGAGGGGGCAGCTTCGACCCGAAACCGTTCCAAAGACCCTGTCGCGATGATAGTGTATACGTAGACGGCGAAGTAAATGATAAGTGTACACTGTGAGTGGATACTGGAGCAACTAGCACCATTATACGACCAACAACCATAAAGAATTGTAAGAGACTTCTACCAACAAGATTGCGACTGCGGACTGCCACAGGTGAAAGTGCCAACATCCATGGGGAAATCCAGGTTCAATTGGAAATTGGTACAGAAAAGTTCACTCATACTGTTATTGTCGCTGATATCCAAGAAGATGTTATTCTTGGAATTGATGTAATGAACTTACATGGTTTCCAGTTGGGCTTTAAGAACAGAGCGATCAAAGTTGGTGCTGAAGAGGTATTCCTACATCCATATGGGGACAATACCGTACCAGTTGCTGTACAGGAGGATACAGTGGTACCTAGCAGAAGTGAAACTGTTATAGTAGCACGGCTACAAGAAACTGGAAGAACGAGCACCTGTCATGATGGAACCTTGGAACCACGATGAAGAGGTTGGACCGGGAATTCTGATCGAAAAGGGGTTGGTCACGACTGCTAAATAGATTCAAGTTCGTCTTATAAACGTTAATGATCACCCAATTACCATCAAGAAAGAGACCAGAATCGGAACTTGTGTACCCGTAACTTCCATAATTCGTCAGACAACAACTTCTGATAATTCCAACGACAAATGATTGCAGTTGCTGGTCAATTTCTGAATCAATTAGAGAAAAAGAAAATAAAGGAATTTCTTCGACGATATCGTGACATTTTTGTACCAAAAGGAGGAAAAACAGGAAGAACTTCTGTTGTAAAATACAAAATTTACACTGGTGACGCCAGGCCGATTCGTCAATCAGCTCTAAGATTACCAAAGGCCAAGAGAGAGGAAGTTGAAAGGATTGTTCAGGAAATAAAGGAAGACAGGGTGATAGAACCTTCTACCAGCCCATGGGTCTCTCCGGTAGTCCTGGTTTAGAAAAAGGATGGAACAACGAGGTTCTGTGTGTATCACCGTCAGTTAAACAATGTTACCAAGAAAGGCAGTTACCCTCTGCCTCGTATCGACGATACCTTGGACACATTGGCCGGAAGTAAACTATTCTCTACCTTAACTTGAAGTCTGGATACGGGCAGGTGGAAATGGACCCAGTAGACAAAGAAAAGACAGCTTTTACCACTGGACTTGGATTGTGGCATTTCAATGTTATGCAATTTGGATTATGTAATGCCCCCGCGACATTTGAAAGACTTATGGAAAATGTATTGAGAGGGTTATCCTTGAAAACATGCCTGGTGTATTCAGACGACATCATAGTCTTGTGGAAGACATTTGATGAACATCTAAAAAACTTAGACTCCAAGCTGCCCAACTGATGCTAAACGCCAAGAAGTGCCAACTATTTAAAAATAAAGTTAATTACCTGGGTCATGTAGTCAGCAAGGATGGCGTGGCTGTAGATAAGGAAAAAGTCGCTTCTATCAAAGAGTGGCCACAACCAAAGAATAAACACCAAATAAGAAGTTTTCTTGGGCTTTGTATTTACTACCGAAGATTCATAAAGAAGTTTGCAGATATTGCTAAACCACTAACGCTACTCACATAAGAAGCATGAGAATTCTGTTGGGACGAAAACTGCCAAACTGCCTTCGAAACTTTAAAGAAGTATTTAATAACAACGCCAATATTAGGCTACCCACTACCAGAGGGAGAATTTATCCTGGAGACGGATGCCAGTAATGTGGGAATTGGAGGAGTGCTTTCACAGATTATTCTCCAAAACTTCAAAGGTCTTCGGAAGGTCCGTACCTCATCAAGAAAAATGTCATTTACCGTGAGTTAGTGCCTAAGTATTATATAAATTAATATATAATATATAAACTATAAATAAATTAGACTATCGTTACATTTTTTTAGTAAAGCCCTTTGACTTTTTTTTTGTTTTTAATGTTTGTAAGAAACTGTCTTATCTGCTTATAAATGTAGGGTGGACAATGTTGCAATTAATTTAATAATAGTGAATAATTACTCTTACCAGTAACCTTTTAATTTCAGTTTAGGCTTAGTTCCTTTATTTCTTCTAACGATTTTTGTGTATAAAGTAAAAATTGTTTGTCTGTCAACAGCAAAACTACGGCTGGCTCCAGGCTTGACAAAATTTCAAAATATTTCGGGATATAATCAAAATGTGATCCGAATTCAGCTGGGACACCGTACCCTAATCCAAGATGTTTAAAATAAACCATTCACATAATAATATTTCTCTTTATAATTCAAATAAAACGTAATTCATTTTAAATTTGATGGAAATCATTACATGATTTTTCCGTGCCGTTTTGTAGCTTTTATTTCAAGGAATCAAATTACCGAGTTTGTAAAAACTTCAACAAATGTATATAGTCCAAAAACAAAAATATAAACACCACTAAATATTAATAAAATATTAGATTTTTTAAAAAAACTAATGTACAAACCGCAGCAGCATATTTTGTCAGCTCGATTTTTCATTCCGTGACACCACACTCTTGCTTAGCAAGGGACGGAAGAGGCCACCGTGTTGTCTACTAACCGTGCTCGGGTATAGTGTACAACTATAAGGAGCAACAAAATAAAGAATATTTACATGAAGCGAGAATAAGAGAGATAACGCGTAAGAAAGATGATCGATCTCATCCAACGTAAACAGAGTGAAATTTAAAGCTTTCGTAGTTCCTTCTGTTAATCGCCTATACTTAAGAAACATTTAAACTGAATCTGTAGATTGCAATCGTTATTTCGCAACCTATTTCACTTACTATATAGTTCTTGAAAATATACGAATTAGTAAAATATTAATCTACTCTCTATATAGGTATCTTATACTTTATGATTATTTCCTGTATTTAAGAGAATAGGTATATTCTCTAATCGTGTCTACCAAACTTCTAATGGTTACCTAAGCTTTACTATTTTACAAAGCTCTTTCATTAATTACAGATTTTCATGAATATCATGTAGCGTAAAGAGAGGTCTTTAAATGTTTTAAGACCAAAATTAATATAAAGATAATACAATACTTCAAGCGATATTAGGGTCTGTATTCTAAAGGCTGCGCATACTTCTTTGTAATATAATAACATGGTCTTTTAAGCAGACAGTGAAAAAGCATTCCACAAGACAAAATATGAGCAAATTAGGTATGTCTTGATGAAATCCAGAACAGGCCGACGGAAAAACAAAACAGCATCTCCTTTATTATCAACTCATATAATCATTGGCATCCTACGAATTTTTTATGCAAAAATTATAATCGTGAACTAATACAGGGTTGATGAAAATTGGGGATTTACAATATTCCTAAATGTGAATTTATAATTTTAGTAAAAGTCTGTATCAAAAGGAGTACCAAGAATTGAAGTTATAGGATGAAGCTAAAGAATTAAAACAAGTAGAGCAAGGAGAAAATAAAATTTATACTAACAGGTGGTACATAAATAGGATGAGTATTATGCATATCTTTAAAAGTTAAAATTCAATTGTTAGGTTATGAGTACTAAAGTTAAAATATAGGAAATTTCAGAATAAGTAGTATAGAATTAATTACATAGGAAATATTTTAAAAGGTTTATTTTACGTTTTTTTTTTTAGGTGCAGTTAATAATTTAATCTACGCTTATGTGCATATAACAAGTGTTTTTTATTTACATAGGAAATATTTTAAAAGGTTTATTTTACGGGGTTCTATTAGGTGCAGATAATAATTTAATCTACGCTTATGTGCATATAACAAAAGTGCTTTTCAATTCCAAGAGACATATATGTTGTTTATTTTAATGACCAGAAAATAAATAGTAATGTTTCTGCAATAAAACTTATCAACTTTTATTATTAATTGAGTTCAAAAACAAAAATGAAGGGAAAAAGAAATTTATAAAATCTTCGTGGATTCAAAATGCATGAGATGTAATTATATAAAATAAAAATTGCATAAATTTGTAATTCTCGAATTAAAAAATGCTACCTACTCATTAAATATAATCAAGTTACAATTTTTTGATAATTAATAATAATCGAGAAAAATAAATGTGTAAAATAAAGGAATAAAGGATATTTTTCTAATTTATAAACGATAAATAATTTAAAAAAAAAAATTGGTTTAACTTTAAAGGTGCAGTGAAGCGAGTGTAAGGTTGCCATATATATTGTTGTAGATAATTTTGATAATTTTTGTAAAATATTTACATTAAGGGTTTTGAAAAGAATTAATCAAGTAGTTCATTTTTTTTTGTCGGGGCAGTAATGTAATAACTGGTAATATTATTTGAAAATATATAAAATTTCACAAAAATTTTAAAAAGAAATGTTTAATGTTTTAACTTAATATTCAAAAGAAAACGCACATATTGAAATAAAACAAACAATTAGGTTATTACTCTAGTCAATGGCTTACATTAAAATAGAGACTTTTGCAAGGTAGTACATTGATATTATTAAAAGTAAAACTGTCACGTAAATCATGGGTTTAAACAGATATTAGACTGGAGAAAAAGATTCGAGTAAGGGCTGAGGTCCGAAACTCTTGCCGAAAGGCGAGATTTTTAAGGTGGTCCCGAAACACCATGTGTAAATTAAAGTTTTGTGCAGCGATTTGTGAACTACAGCTAAATGTCTTTAACTTATTTTAAGATATTATTTGGGTTTTGTTTTGAAATAATGAATTAATTTCCTGTATTTTTCAATATTTATTTCTTAAATATGAACTGATTATTTATTCTTGAGACCAATAGTCATTTTGTAAATATTTTAAATATACATATGTTACTGTTTTATTACTTAATATTATTCTCCCCCCCCCCCTTCCAATACCAGTTATGAAATATTCCGAGCATTTGTGAAGTCCCTGCGTTTTCACCCCTAAAGGACTAGAATGAGTCTATAACTAGTTGCCAAAGCCGCTCGACTATGCTATAAAGGGATAATTTATGTTCTTTAAATGTATTTTTTTTTAAATTTTTATTTGCCGGTTGCCGGTGGTGAATGGATGTTCTTTCTGGACTCCAGGACCCTTTGGCTGGTGACAGTGCTGCCTTAATCCCCTAATTGTATATTGTTGTTACAGTGTTAAGTGTTTTCTTGCCTCTAGAACGTAGCCGCTACTTTTGACTTTTTCGGTCCGGAAATAACTGGGGCGTCAGTTTTGCAATTTAATTTGTTCCACTTCTTTTTGATACAACGTCAAAAAACGGGAATAGATGGACCGCAATGTGCAGTTGCTATCGATTACACTATGCAGTGGCATTTTGGCAATCCACAGTTTTTTATAGAGTAAAATAGAAATGGATAGAAGTCCAGTCAACAATGACAAATTGCTCGTTTGTTGCGAACATCTGCGTGATAGTCCACATCTCTGCGCGTTGCACGGTTGTTGTATAATACACTACTATTGCAGAGTAATTACTGACTTTGAAATCTTTAACGTTGTGTAGGACTAAACATATTTAAAGTCATGAAATTTACCATATCAATACTTTTAGTAATGTTCTTTTTTTTTCAGCAGAACTAATTATTTTAAACTTTATTTCTCCGCCCCTGTTCATAGCTATATGTCTTGTTCTCTGTTCTAGGACGATTTTTCATTGTGAAATGAACAGCACTCGGCTCCTGTTTCCACTTGAAAAATTTTGCTTGTCGTTTATTGTGCATGTTGGATTTTCTTTTCGAGTTTTTCCATTTACCCGCCGACCACGGCAGCCGCTCCCATTTCTCTACATAACAACTTTTCCGGCAAAGAAAAAGCGATTTTTCTAGAGTATCAACCCCGTGCTCATTTTATTCCAGTTTCATTTAAATTGGACACTCCCGAAAATTGGCGCAGTCGGTCAAGAATGTATCGAAATTGTATTTTCGTGAATAACTTTCTATTGTAGTTCCACTTGTTTTCCAAAACATATTTTGAATTAAAAGAGTTGAACGTGCATAATTTAGGTTTATAACAGAGCTAGGTAAAAATAATATTTCAGCTAAAGTTCCAATAACTACGCACATGGTTTAACACAATATTACGAAGGATATTAAAGGATTACGAAGATCTCCCAACAAACATTTTGTTAACGGCCTTTAAGTAGTAGCCATTCTTTGGTTAAAAAAAGATCAATCAGAATTATATTTATTTTTATTTTATTTATTTATTACAATGCTCTACAGGCAATCCCAATTACATAGCAGGAATAAAAGAACACATACATTACGTAGACTAAGTGGTACAAAATATACCTATAAAAATTTGTAATCAGCTAGTAGGTAAAATACAATACAATTCTATTTTTTTTTAAGTTAGGAATTTTATATTTTATTTCCCTAAGTTTGCATGAGAAGATGTCAATGTCACTACTCACACTATTCACAACGCGGCTAATATGAAATGGAGAATTTTTCAGAACATTTGTGCGAGGTACAGATATGTGAAATATGTCAGAATTTCTAGAGGATACTCTCGGAATGCAGATATCAATTTTTCTCAACAATTCAGGAGAATCAATTAAACCGTTATCAATTTTGAAACTTAACATATAACAATGGCATTCACGTCTTTTTATGAGGCTTAAAAAGTGATATCTTTGAAGAAGATTTTGGTGTGGTACTCCTCTTTTAAACACAGTAATTTTAAAAATCGCCTTTGAACTGCTTCAATCCGATCCGTGTAAAGTTGGTAAAACGGACTCCAGACGACAGACGCATACTCAAGCTTTGATCTCATAAGAGAGTAATATAACGTTTTTAATGTGGCTACATCTTTGAAATCCCTAGTATAGCGAGTTATAAAACCATACATACGATAATAATTATATTATATACCTTCTGGGACTAAGCAAACTCCATCACTTTCAAAATGCCCAAAAAGTAATTTTTTAAAAAGACTTAATGAATGAAAAATCGTAATACAACATTAGAATTCGAAAAAAAATTTAGTCAACAATTTTTAGGAATTGTCAATATAAAAAAATTTAAATTTGGATTTAATGTTTATATTGAAACATAGACTTTATTTTAAAGATATCATACTGGAGAGGAAGAGAGATTGTATTATTATTTTAAGCAAGTGAGATGTTAAACAAAGCCATGACAAACCAGAGTAGGATCAATAAAGAAGCTAAACAAGCTTAAACAGATTTGTTAACAGAGAAGCAGATATTAGGTAGAAATTAGATTAAATAGGATGTAGCAAAGAATGTAGCGAAGAGTAGAGGAAGAAAAATAATAAGTTAAGACATTCTTTTTTTTTAATTTTGTAGCAGCAAAATTCAGAAATGTAGAAACCTACCAAACCTTAATTGGTATAAGATAGTGAAAAAAATATAATATTTGGAAAGGGGAGTTTTATTTTATTCTCTTCTAAATTACTGATGTACATCTAAATAAGACTGGGAAATAATCATAGAAATAATATGGAAAGCCAATTCCATACATTAAAAGTGAAACCATAAGGAGAAAATAGTATGTCGGAGCGCATGCACATAACGCTGCCAGCTTGGACAGAACCGACTCAAGTTTTATATTTATTGGTTTGGCTTTCCGTAGAATTCTTGCAGATTCACTGCGTACCTCTTCTTTGACATCAGGTGGTAATTTTTAAATACCGGCTTCTATATTGGCAATGATTTATTCTGTAGGAATTGTCTGAGGGGTTATGCTTAAATTTTCTCTTTTGGCTAGTAAGCTTGTTTCGTAATCCGTGAGTGGCTGATTTGAGAGATTTATTACAGTCTGTTTCAAATTTGTCTTCGGAGTCTCGAGTTGTTTTGTTTGGATTCTGTTGAATTTTATCTTTTGTCTCTCATTGTATAACTGTAGGGTTGACTACATTCTACTGTGTTATTCTGTCGATATTTTCCCAATCTTTCCATTCTAGTAGATGACTTAGCTTTAAAATGTAGTTTAAACAGCTGCTCATCATTTCTTTATAACTCCTTTCGTATTTGATGGATTCTCTCCCTTAGTAACGCTTTTTCCATCCTGTCAAAAATTCGTTGGGTATGTGGTGTTTTAATGATCCTTTTCGAACGTAAAAATTTTGGTGTAGTTTCTGTGTCTCGGCAACGTAGCAAAAATATTAAAGAACTTAAAATTTGAGCTTTTTTGCGTGAGGATTCTAGTCTCCTGCCTTACTTGTAAGTTTCCTCCCCGTAGAGTCGACTAATATAAGAATGTAGGCTTTTACGGCTGACGTCAACATAATTGTTTGTTTCAGGGCTGTTATGCCCTGGTCTTTCTTGGTTATTACTACCAAACGTTTCAGCTGCAACTGAATCCAGCTTTTTTTTGTTCTATGAAATAAAATGAAACACCTGACAACAAGCAAACGGATACAGCAAAAAGTCATAACCCGTGCTACGCTCCCAAAAGGAGAATAATAAGTCTAGTGAAGAACAAAACCAAGGAACTGTCTATCTACCGTACATAGAAGGTGTCACTGACCAAATTGGCCAAATCCTAAAGAAAAAGAAAATCGGCACTGTCTACAAGCCAACAAAATAAATAGGAGAATATCTTAAATCAGCAAAATACTGCAGAGACCCTCTCACATCAGCAGGATTCTACAAAATTCCATGCACTTGTGGAAAAGTATACATAGGACAAATAAAGAGAAGCAAACAAAGTTGTCGTTTAGGACAAACCGAAAAGTTCGGGGTCGCCGAAGACACATTATCCGATGGAAAACACAAGATCCTTTTCGAAAACTCCGACCTACTAGCAACATTAAGACATTACTCGTCCAGATTGCACTTGGAGGCTATAGAAATACAAAAACAACATTACCTAGGATCTGACACACATCATTAAAAAGTGCGAAAATAAAACCGCCTAATACCAGTACTGCCAAAAAAGAGCCCACAGACACACATAAATACCACACTCGGAGCAAAGGAGGATTCAGTTTCAGTTAATGGGTCGACAAGAGTACTTCGTCCTCGCCACTGAAGATAGCTGTCGCCGTTGCAGCTGAAATGTTTGGTAGTAATAACTAAGAAAGACCACGGCATAACAGCCCGAAAACAAATAATTACAACACCAAAGAGTCTGTCGTTCACGAGAAGGTCATAAAGATGAAAGGGTTTTTTTAAGTCTTGGAAAAATTTTTGCTTTCTAAGTGCAGATGGCGTTACCAGTTTTGACTAGTTTACTACTTATTCGTTCTTAACCATCTTTCATGCATACTAGTGAATGGTAACACATCAGGCAGACTTCATTAGAGACTGAAGTCGAGGTTGTCTAATGCTTGCTGATGAGTCCTAATAAGGGCGAAACCGATCCAAGTATGACTTTCTCCTTAGAAAGAAAAATCAAAGTTAGAGTGTTTAAATTATTTTCTATCTCTGCTATTCATTTTTGAAATAATGCAATGTCTGTTACGGTACTAGCCAAGAAAGTAGTTATTTTCAAGAGGGAAATGGTCGATCATTGCTTGTGTGACACATTTTTCGAGATTTTCTCTTTTTCCTTCATATTTATTTTTAAATTGGTCACATTTGAGAATAGGAATATTTTTCCTATTGGAAAGATATTTACGATACTCTAAAATCAATCTCAAATGACAGTTCAGGGAAGGCGATTACGAAAGCAGAGGCAGCAGGCTTAATGAGATGAATGACCAGTTTTGAAACTGTGTTTTTTGGAATAGTATTCTGAATCGTATCAATGTAGTTGACAAAAAACCATATAACAAAAAGCCGCAGATATTGGATTGGTCATTGATTTGTACATTTTTTTAATTTCATTAATCTTCCTTTTATGCACGAAGAGGAGACCATGGCGATGATTGGTAAGCAGAACTACACAGCAGTACTAGAAACAGAAAGCGATATTTCCATGAAAACGACGATGATGAAGAAGTTCTGTTTGGTGCTAATAATGATTTCGAAATAAACGTTTTCCTTAAAATTGTGTATCTATTAGGCTAGCTATATTATGCAGAAGTTCAACCGCCAAAAATGAGTTTCAGATCTTTGCGTAGTAATTCAGGTAGAGGTAGAGTTAGCCTAATATAGCGCTAGTCTTAATCTCGATATTTTGACAGTAGTGGAAGTAAATCTTCAAGTTGACCATAGAAAAATAAACAAGAATTCTACTAATTTGGGCGTAGAATAAAATAAAATAATAAAAAAATATTGTATCAATTTAAAAAATTGAAGATATTGAAGTTTTGTTGCATTAAATGTTTTTTTTTCACTCTGTACAATAAGGAATAATTTAGTGTCATGCAATAGTTAATTACTACTTTCTTTATCATAATTCAATTAAAAAATTTTTAAATTTGAGTTCAAATAAATATTATTTTAACACCACAATGTGCATTTTTTTGTCGAAAATTATTTTTATTTTATATATTTTCAATTTTGGCTATAACACCTTATTATACAAAACTATCTTAAGATTTCATGTTCTATCGGTATCTGGATAAAAGAAGAGGCATCCCATTTCAAATAATACATTTTACATCTACTTCCGTTATAAGCGGAAATGACAGAATTTTCAAAATATTTTAAATGCAAAGACCTGTTTACTATTTTTAGCATTTTTTAACAAAATCCATTAATTAGTTTGTCAGATTCAGATGCAGATAGTGTTCTCCGTCGCTGGAGAACCTGTTTATAAATAAACAGGTCTTTATTTACATAATCCTAGATGCTCTCCTTCAAATAAATCTTATAATCAATAATACAGCTGCTTAATACATTAATTACATTTTTATCAGACAATATTAGTGTATTTTATTGTACTGTAACGTTTGTTTAATTTAAAAATAGTTAATTTATTGAAAACAGTTTATTTATAATTTATCTATAATGTATATATAATACTTAGGCACTAACTTACAATTCTAATTTATTTATTAAAATTTGTCTTACACTTCAATTGAACGTTCCTGTCCATCGACAAACTCGCGCTATTTATATAAAGCCAGCTCTGCACCAGAACACTCTAGAACGTTTGGGAACTCCCTCTCTATGACTTAGACGTCAGACAGCGATCTATTCGGTAGCTTCTCGAAGCAGTGCGTTGTCTCTATATGGCTAGCACTAGACTTCATACCGCGGGCAAAGAACAGAGTCAGCTTCGCGTCACAGTACATAGTATTTACTACCTAAAACTAATATTACAAAAATATTTAAAAATGCTATTAACACCGTGTAATTAAATATTATACAAAATCCAACGAAAATGTTACAAATAAACGCGTTTTACAAACTGAAAGATTGTAAATAAGGAAAAGGTCTTGTAAAGGTAAGCGTCATATTTATAGCCTTGGAACTCCCGATTAAAGCGGTGTACTAAATCTAGGTGATCGCATGGTGAACTTGTCTTTAATATATTTGTGTGCAGGTAATTACACACAAATATTATTATCAGTAGAATATTTAAATGTTTATAAATTATTTTTATGCAATTTTTTAAATAATTAATTTAAAAATAAATTAATTTGAAATTATTTTATGTCAGGATTAATTATTAATATACCTTACAACGCTTCAGGGACAAGTCATGCATACTGCTTATTATAGACACACTATTCTGCGATGTCATGCGCAGAGACGTGTAATTGTACACAGTAGGTTTCAATTTCTGCTTAAATGTTCATATTGGTCTTCTATATTATTTCTCTGGAAATAATAGATTATTTACTAGCTTGAACTGTATGTGTAAGGTAGTGGGGAGGGTGGGTTGCTCTACAGTGCTTAGACCCATTGTGCATTCTCCAGGGTATATAAGAACTGCCTCTCAACTTGTCAAAAACCTATTGACTGTCGCTGAGAGGTATCTAGAGACAGCTATTTTCCTAGTTCATCAAAGTTTTGCAGGTTATCAAATATGATTAAATTTGAGATCAATTCTTAAATCTCATAGTATCCAGAATTTAATTTTATATAAAATAATTTTTTGATATAATGTTTTGGACTGTATTTTTAGAGTTAGAAATCATGAATCCCAGTTGGATTATACTGAATACGAAACCATAGACCCATTCACCTAATAACTTTATTGGCGATTGGGAATAAAATGCTTGTAGGTGATTTTCCGGCTGATCAAAGACAAAATGCGATTGCGTTGATGCAGACGGCACATCGCATATAGCAAAGCGGAATGGAAAATAAAAAAAATGGAAGATAAAAAAGAACAGCAAATGTAACATGTACACGCTTCGTTACCTCCGAGTTATAAAAGTTTTTGATACAATAACGTTTCTGCTGTGTCCAGTTCTTCCGGTCGATATAAAATATATATTTTGGATTTCTGGAGCCAGAGCTCGGGTGGAAAGTGGAAGAAGGCACCGGAAAAGCGATTACCAGACGCGGATGCAGTGTTCCTGGAATTTCGATTCTTGAACCGCCATGCCGTATATAATAACATTTTATGTGATATTTTTTATACCGTATGTTTCGCTGTTTTAATTTTATTAATTTATTTATACACCACCAAACAATGAAACATTTATAAGGTGAGGACTTACATAGTTTACAAATAAATGACGACGTGTTCGGAAAAACGCTCGGACAGGTCGATTGGTATTTTTATTTGCATATTTTTTTAACAAAAACTTTTTATACAGGATATGTCATGTAACAGTGACACATACCACTTTCTTATTTTAAATGCAACACTCTGTATATTTTTAAATTTTTGGATTCTGCAGAAAATTATAAACATATTCTGTGTACTATGTCCTATTCCTAATTGTTTCAGAAATATTAAATGTTTTCCGATTTATTGCAAAAATTAACATTAATAAAATAATTTGATTACAGAAATTCGTTACAACACACTCAAAAAAAAACACATCTCAATGTAGGAGATGTTCAAAATGCTCGGAGCGATCCTATTGGCAATATCCTAATCAAGTGTTGCATTTAAAATAAGAAAGTTGGTATTGGCCACTGTTACATGACACACCCTGTATAAAAAGTTTTTTTAAAAAAAATGCGCAACTTAAAGTACCAATCGACGTGCTCGAGCGTTTTTCCGAACACGTCCCCATTTATTTATTACCGAATTTATTCCGTTTGGCTGTTTCACACCGTATAAATGTAAAGAGTGATCCCTGAGGAGTAACTACCCATACGATCTGGGGAGCTAGGTTGAGCCTGTTATTTTGATTTCGAATCTTTAAAAAGTAAAACAACTGTTGACTCTAAAAGTCAAAACCACCTAATTTTTGATCAAATCGTCCTAATATTTTTTACGTAATTACAAAGTAGTTTTTAATATACCTATGAACTAAACACATAAATAATAATTTAAAGAATAATATAAAGGGTGTAACAAAAAGATGAGCAGTAAATTTGACCACAGTGACTGGGGTTGAAAATAAGTTGATTTAAGCTAACTAAAAATGGATAGTAAAAAAGTTGCAGGGTTTTAAAGTAGTAGTTTTAGAAGTAATTTTGTGATCGTACTATAAAACGACCATGGAGTTAGAAGGTAGGGAAACGTTATAAGCATTTTTAAAACATTTAAAACGATATCACTGGGTGTGGCTTATGTAGACTCAATATGGCCGATCCGCAAGAACCGGACTATTGAGAATACAACAGAAACCTACATTTTTCTTTTTTTTTTTATTAAAGAAATGTAAGTTATATTTATTGTTATAAAACGTATGAATAAATAGTAAAAGATAAAAAACGCATAATTTATCTATTATTATCGCGGTAGCCATTTGTAATTACAATTACTCATTTGAAGATGACTATGTTAACAAATCTTTATACCATTATTTTACTTGAAGTATGGTTAATAACGTATGAATAACATATTTCGCAACCTCAGTTCAAAAAGTAAATAATCTAAAATGTATTCAAAAGGGAGATATTTCGTATCAAATTATTAAAATATGGAATAATCTCCAGTTCGAAAGAGAAACAACTTAGAAGGGTCTTGTGATGACAATATACATCGATATCTCCTTTTAGAACTACCCAAATTATTCTCTCTACTTCTTCGTTCAATACATACACTACAAAAAATCCGTTATTTTATGATGTTTTTAATAATGAAACAAATTAAAAAAACCCTCTGGCAATCAAGACATGCCACACCATCGAAGGACGAGATAAAGATAGATGGTTCGCTCTTCGCAGCTCTCCAGCTTTGAACTCCTCAGAGTTTTCAGACAGAATGTCAACCAGTGCTATTAAATTAGTTATTGATTGGCCACTTATACGTACTTAATTTAGCGAATTTAAATTCGCTGTCAAGTCACAAGTGATCGCTAGATAATTGGATTCCGATTCTAACTAACAGGCGCATCAATGTGGTTATCAACAGGATAAAATCCCCTCAATATTTATTGTTTGCGATTTCTAACTAACATCCGTATTCACAAAGCAATTATAAATAGTTACCTACGTGTAAATCCTTAAAGATACAAAGGTCAACGCAAATTCGGAGAAAAATCTTGTTGGACGATGACGTGCTTTTTCAAACCCATTTAGAATCGTTATTGTTTTTAGTAAAATTCAAATAAATTAGGTTATTTTCCTCATGTCATTAACAAATTCAATATTCGTTAATAAAATGAAATAATTTGTTATAATGACATTTCTTTCTTCAATGTATTACATGTGGATAAATTTAAAGAAGCCTTGTACATTGACTAACAAAAAAATGTTCTAATGTCAATTGTTAAGGTTGGAACTTTCGAATTTGTCGAAAAGTTGTGTTTTTATTTTTAATAATGTGGTGCAGGTTTTGGATATTTTTTGTTTGCTTCAAAGTAGCATTTTACCATATTAGTTCCAGAAGTACAGATTTCAAAATTCATAATAATTACCTAAATACTGACCTCCAACCATATAGTGATCATGACAATAAAAATAAAGTGTTAATTGGAGACGATTAAATAAATAGATGTACACAAGGGTAGGAATGTGTAAGGAATTTACAGGTTTAAAGAAATTGAGAGAAATTGTGGGAATTGACAGGAAATTGCTTTGGAATTGCAAAGGAATTACTGTAATTGTCAAGGAATTTCAAGGAATTATTGGAGAATTACGGAAATTGACAAATGATTGTTGTGGAATTGTTAGTGAATTAGGAGAATTGCAGGAATTGTAAGAATTGTAGGAATTACAGGAATTATTAAGGAAATCGCAGGTAAATTGCGCGAATTGAACGAAAAGCAAGGTTGGATAGTAAAAGATAATTATAGCATAAATTTTGTTTTGTAGTTTACGTATCAAGGCTGATAAGTGAATTTTACAGGCCGAAAACACTGTTGATAGAAATATTAAGGCTATATATGGCCAATTTTGGTGTTGTGGTTAAAATAATAGAAGAATGGCGTTTTATTTGTCAAGTAATTAAATTAAATAAAAATTCTGATTTAAACAAATTTTCATTATTGAAGATATGAGTGTGAGGTTAGTGGGAAGAGGACGTTCCAAAAGGAAACATTAACTTCTTAATTTGCTGACGTTTCAACGATTATTTTTCGTCTTTTTCAAGGCTGAAAATACATAATAGGTTTTAATAAAAATTTTTAAAAACTATGAGATTTACATAGGTGTCAATATTATATATATATTATATAATGGTTATTGTTATTTCAATAAAACAATCATTGTTAGCATGAGAGAATTAACAAATCAATATAAACATAAAAACAAGGAGAAATAAAAACTAAAAACCTTACCTTATTAAATTAATTAATGCAAGGCACATGGCATATGTGGAATTTGCCGAAACAGTTAAAACAGAATAATACATAAATAAAATCTAATACTAAAAGTAACATTTACACACAGATATTTAAAAATGATGATAAAATTAATCAAAATATTGTGGCAGTTAAAATTGTAGGTGGACGAAGAAATTCATATGTATGTTTTTTATTTAATAGTACGGTAGGTATAGTTAGTATTTTAACGTCTTATTGTTTTAGTCCAGTTCAATTCTGGACTTGTATATATTGAGTAGGTTACGATAGCAAATACTTAAATTGGCAGTATCCGTTCTTAAATTTACTGTGTCGTTTAGAGATATGTATATTATTTCACTAATTGTTCTTTTGTAATAGTTGGATTCTTTATCAACAATTTTAACGTTATCAAAGTCAAATTCGTGCTATTACAAAACATCGTGTATATTTTTCAATTTTTTTATTCTTTAAAAAATTCTAGACATATTTAATGTACTATGTCCTGTACCTAACTGTATTGGAAATATTAAATGTTTTCCAAATTATTGCAAAAATTAACATTAATAAAATAACATTAGTTGATCACAGAAATTACAACACACTCAAAAACTAATAAGTAATACTCTTTATTTCTTAATAATATAATAAAAAAAAAACACATCTCAATGTAGGAGATGTGTGGTGCTCGCGTCCTGTTTGACGAGCCCACAAAGAACTTAACAGATTTGTTTATGACATTTTAGTTGTTTTTTCATGTTTGACGTTTTATGTCATTATTTTTACTTTTTGGTTATATGCAATGTTTTGGAGTGACAACCATCTGGTCTCTTCTTTTTTAATAACGTCACCGTTGTTAATTAAGATATGTATTTTCTTTTGTAAACCTTTACAGGATTTTCTGGATGAAAAGAAGACTCAAGTAGGCGGATTTGGAACGCAGTATAAAAGGACCGCCGTTGCTATGCTGCAGTGAGATCATTATAAAACATTTCATCGATCGGTTTAATTTTTATATATTTCGAAAGTGTCTATTCTTTTTATATATATGTATTAAATAAAATTTTTAAAAAATTATTTTTTTTTAGTTTTAAATTTAGTGGACCAACCAACGGGACCACTAAATATTGGTGACCCCGACGAAGGAAAAAGGACATCCCGACGAAGGACAAAGGATATCCCGACGAAACACAATCCTGACGAAAGAACATCCCAGCAGAGGACAAACAACATCCCGACGAAAGAACATCCCAGCAGAGGACAAACAACATCCCGACGAAAGAACATCCCAGCAGAGGACAAACAACATCCCGACGAAAGAACATCCCAGCAGAGGACAAACAACATCCCGACGAAGGACAAAGGACATCCCGACGAAGGACAAACAACATCCCGACGAAGGACAAAGGACATCCCGACGAAGAACGAAGGACATTTCCCCAAGCGGAACACGTTCAAGACCGACATAGAGCACAACTACAGCATAGAAACGGCAAAGGAAGAGAAATTCTCACGGATCATCGTGTGGAGGTTTCTAAAAGGAATCTGATCGGTGAGCCATTTGATTTGTCCCTCTCATTTCATTGCATATAATTTGTCCTTTTTCTATTTATTGCCTAAATTATTGCTTATACAATGTCCGAACCAAATAACTCTACTGCTGAGGGTATCGATTCAATAGAAAATTTAAGAAATATCAAACTTCCAGCTTTCTGGTCATCCAAACCAGAACTTTGGTTTAAACAGCTTGAAAGCCAATTTTTTATTTATAACGTCAAAGCTGACAAAAGCAAATACCATGTCACTGTGGCGCACTTACCGCCAGATATTTTCAGCGAGGTCTACGACGTAATTAGTAAACCTCCAGTTAATGATCTATATGATTTTTTAAAAGATACCATCCTCAGTAGGTTAACACTATCAGAGGAAGCACGGTTGAATAAATTATTGTCAAGCTCAGAGTTAGGTGACAAAAAACCTTCCGCATTTTATAGGGAACTTATGCAAATCGCCGGCGATAAAACGATCGATGAAAAATTATTAAGTTATGGAGGAGACGGTTACCGGACGTAATTGAAATCGCCCTAACCTCGTCCAGTCAACAAGATATATCTCACTTGTTAACACTCGCGGATAAAATTTGGGAGACGATTAAAAAAAATTCAAATTCTGTTCTCGAAATTCAAGATTCTTATAAACAAAATGAAGTAGCGAATTTAAACAAAACTATAATTTTATCGACCAATGTCAAAACATTTTCAAAAACATTTTAGATAAACAAGTCGAATTTGAAAAAGATATTTCTTCTCTTAAGAATAATTTTGAAAAAGATATCTCTGCTCTTAAAGGTAATTTTTCACAAAATAATTTTTCATCAGACTGTTACCAAAATAATAAATGCAATTGTCAAAATTACAGAGGTAGGTCAAATAGCCGCGATAGAACAGAACACTCACATTACAATCGTAATAGGAGTCGCGACAAATCAAGAAATTTGTGTTATTTCCATAGCATGTTTGGTAACAATGCAAGAAAATGTAATGGTCCACCTTGTCTTCTTTCAGATATTTTCAACAAGAAAGATTCAAATTCAAAAAAACTAAATAGATCAACCGTAAATAATTGTAATTCTACTACCAGTATTCCTATATCAAAACGACTTTTCATTTATGACAAAATTAATAAAATAAATTTTCTCGTTGACAGTGGTGCAGACATTAGCTGTCTTCCCCACAGTATGTTCAGTAATCATAAGAAAGACGAAAATATATCACTTACTTCTGCATCAGGTAACTCTATTTTTACTTATGGGAAAAAGTTCCTGAACGTGAACCTTGGTTTACGCAGGAAATTTCCTTTTCTTTTTACAATTGCAGACATAACCAAACCAATAATAGGTGCAGATTTCTTATGTAACTTTGGATTGCTATTAGATTTTAAAACATGCAAATTAATAGATAATGAAACTTTTATTATTTCTACTGGTAAAATACAAAATGTAAAACAGGAACTTCCAAAATTATTCACGGTTGAAAATCAATATACAGATTTTTTTAAAAAGTATTCTAGCATTTTTTCATCTCCTAATTTTCATTCTGATGCAAAACATGATATACGGCATCACATAGTTACCGAAGGTCATTTACCTTTTAGTAAGCCTCGTAGGCTCGATCCTCTTAAGTACAAAATTGCAAAAAAAGAATTTGAAGACATGGTGGACTTAGGCATATGCAGGCCATCATCATCTTCCGTGACGTCACCATTGCACATGGTTCCCAAGAAGGACAGTGCAGATTGGCGTCCTTGTGGAGATTATCGCTTTCTTAACAAACAAACGATACCGGAACGTTATCCGTTAACATTGATATCAGACGTTAACTTAAAAATTCATGGATCCAAAATTTTTTCAAAAATTGACCTAGTTAGGGCATATCATCAAATACCCGTAGCTGAGGAAGACATTTATAAAACAGCAATCACTACTCCATTTGGTGCATTCGAATTTCTACGTACTCCTTTCGGGTTACGTAATGCTGGAAATACATTTCAAAGATTTATTAATGAAGTCACCAGGGGAATTCCTTATTCGTTTACCTAGACGACATTTTAATTTTTAGTAAAAACGAAGAAGATCACTTACATCATCTCGACATTTTATTTCAAAGATTAGAAAAATATGGCGTCAATGTCAAACCTTCAAAATGTATTTTTGGTGTCACTAAAGTTAATTTTTTGGGTCATATTATTACTCCAGATGGAATTTTGCCATCTGATGAACGAGTTAAAGTCATCTCAGATTACGAAATCCCCAAAACTTGCAAACAATTACAAAGGTTTGTCGGAATGATCAATTTTTATCACAAATTTTTACCTCAGTTCGCAGAAATCTTAAATCTTGAATTTATTAATCTTTTAAATCATAACAAAATTAAAAATATTGAATCCTGGCCAGAAAAATGCCAAGAATGTTTTAAAAAAGCAAAAGAATTGTTAATTAAAGCATCTCTACTTAATCACCCTAAGGAAGGGGCAAAATTGGTCCTGACCACAGACGCTAGCTCAACAGCCATAGGTAGCACTTTAGAGCAAGTCGTCCAAAACGTTAGACAACCTTTAGCATATTTTTCTAAAAAATTAACCAAAAGCCAACAAAACTACAGTGTTTTTGACAAAGAACTTTTTGCTATCTACGAGTCAATTAAACATTTTCGTTACATGCTGGAATGCGCTGATTTCCAAGTGTTTACAGATCACAAACCTATAGAAAAGGCAATTTTCTCAAAATCCGAAAAATCACCACGTCAGTTTAGATATTTCGAATACATTTTACAGTTCACTAACAAAATTAAATATGTAGGCAGTGAGAACGTTGAAGTCGCTGATTTTTTGAGTCGGATCGAACACGATCAAATTGATAACATAAATTTCACCTTACAAGATATTTTTAATGAACAAAACTCCGACATAGAACTAACTAACTTATTACAAAAACAAAATCTCTCAAATCAAGAAAATAGTAAAGTATTCCTTAAACAAATTAACATTGAAACATACAATTTCAAAATTTGGTACGAAATTTCTACTAATAAACAAAGGATATATATTCCTCGAAGCTTACGTTACAGTGCTTTTCTTAAAGTACATAACGTAGCTCATTTAGGCCTCAAAGCCACAGCTAAATCAGTTAAAAAAATATACTTTTGGCCCCACATGAATAAGAACATATGTCTTTGGACAAAATCATGCATTCAATGCCAAACAGCAAAAGTTTTCAAGCACACCAAATCTACTTTAGGAGATTTTAACGTTCCAGAAGGCAGATTTCAACATATTCACATAGACCTAGTAGGCCCATTAAAGCCTTCTGGAGGGTGCACTTATGTACTCACGGTAATCGACAGAGTCACTAGGTGGATGGAAGTATACCCACTAAGAAATGTCGAATCCGAAAATATCATAAAAACTTTAATAAATCAATATATTCCACGTTTCGGAATACCATATAAAATTACACACGATCAAGGTGTTCAATTCGAATCAGGCATGTTCAAAGAATTTAGTAAAAGACTAGGTTTTCAGAGTTTACACACCACACCTTACCATCCGCAAGGAAACGGCATGATTGAAAGATTTCATCGAACTCTTAAATCAGCCCTTGTGGCAAAACTCACTTCAAATACTTGGAAAGATGAATTGCCTTTGATTCTCCTAGGTTTGCGATCTGCAATCAAAGAGGACTTACAATGTTCACCCTCGGAACTTGTTTATGGACAAACGCTACGTCTTCCTGGTGAATTCTTTAATAATTCTAAAGAAAACGTAGATACTTATCCCATGTTAATTAAACTTCGTGAAATTTTCAATAATATTAAACCATCTCAGGTACAAAGACATGGTACAACAAATACATTCGTTCACCCAGAATTAAAAAACACAAAATTTGTTTTTCTAAAAGTTCCAGGTATCAAACCAATCCTTACAGCACCGTACGACGGCCCTTATGTCATTATTTTTACTTTTTGGTTATATGCAATGTTTTGGAGTGACAACCATCTGGTCTCTTCTTTTTTAATAACGTCACCGTTGTTAATTAAGATATGTATTTTCTTTTGTAAACCTTTACAGGATTTTCTGGATGAAAAGAAGACTCAAGTAGGCGGATTTGGAACGCAGTATAAAAGGACCGCCGAAAATTTACAAATAAAAAAATATTTTAGGTTATTAAGACAAAATAACTAATTTTAAAATAATTTATGACCTTTAATAATTTAAAAAAAAAAAAAAACGAAAAAACAAAAGAAAAAAATTAATTTAATTTTTACCCATCCGAGAATCTAACTCCAATCCTCTGCGTAGAAGGCAAGAACGCTAACCCAAGACTACCTACTCTTTTATTTTTGTTGTTTTAATACTCGTAATTAAATTGACTTCATATAGTTTTATTTAAATTAACAAATTATTAATAATTATAGACGAAATAGTATATTATGCAACTATTATGTAATAACCATTACATGAGAGTTGCATACGCTATTTTTTCTACACCCGATAAATAATCAATAACTATAACTATAAATATTATATTTATATTTGTATTGTATATTGAATAACAGTAATTACTCGTATTTCTATAAAAAATTCTACAAAATTGTAATTAATGGTATTGGTATTACCATAGATTTTCGGGGCAAAATATTTTGTAGTGCATTTTTGCTTTCTCCGATATGTGTGGAGGAGTCGATGGTAAGTCTTCTATATCGCTGATATCAGACATTTTGATAATATAATTATCGAAGTTCAGCTATCTACGAAAATTTAATACGTACTGATTTTGACAACTAAAACAATTACATAGGAACCTAGGAAAAACGTCAAATGCACAGCATTTTTAATGTATGTTTAATACATACATTAAAATGGGTAATTCTTGTGTAGAATGGGTAATTCTTGTGTAGAATCGATAAATAATAGTATTTCGTCTATAATTATAAATAATTTGTTAATTTAAATAAAACTATATGAAGTCAACTTAATTACGAGTATTAAAGCAACAAAAAAAAATAATAGGTGGTCCTATGGTTAGCGTTCTTGCCTTCCAAACGGAAGACTCCAGTTCGATTCCCGAATTAAAAATTACGAATTAAGTACATCCATTTACATTAATAAAATTATCTTTAAAACGTATGTCTACAATAATGCAAATTTAACTGTAGTTACATGTGATCTAGGATGCACTGACAAACAAATAATTTGTTGCATATTTAAACGTAATTTTTAATTTTGATTAACTTTTTTTAGTAACATTTTTCGATATTGTCAAATTTAAAGGTACTTTACTCTTGAGTAAAACTCATATTTCCTGACAAACCTCGTATACCACTGAAAAAATTTGATATTTGATGATTGTATTCTAGGTTTTAGATAATGCAGAACTTTTTATGAAGAATAACTTTTTTTCCTAAAATTAATAATAAAAAGTTTTCCATATGATTCCAACTTAGGAGGATATACTGTACAACGATTTTTTTGTATTTTATTAATAAAAATGTATAAGTAGGTAGCATACTTACACACTTATACTTCTCTTAAAGTTTAGTACCTATCCAAAGTGGGATTCTGTCATTTTATAGTGGCTCATTGTTTAAAATATATCTAATCATGATCTAATCCAAAGTGCAATTGTATCATTTTATAGTGGGTAAGTTCAAAATTGAATTTAGACAAATGCAAAGTTCGATTCTGTCATTTTATAGTTTGTTATTACATGTAATTTACATAGTTAAAAGAATTTTTTAAAGTGCAAATATATATACCCCTAATATATCTATGGCTCAGTCCGATGTCAGTTTTCTCGAAAAATAATTGACAAAAAAACGAAATATAGCCAAATCACTTTCTAACGACATAGAATCTTTTTCGTACAATGCGGAATATATTTTTTTTTTGGTAACGCCCATGCACTAATTGGATTTTGATTTTTATTGGACATTGGTTGCCAGACCTCGGGCCGGAGGTATATAAGAGGCAGAGCGCATTTTTTATGAGGGCTCTCGGGAATCCCCGATCGTGACTCAATTACGTCACCCATCTGTCGTTATTAAAATCGGTAATTGGCTTTAGTTGACTTGTCGGTTGTCCTCCATTTGGTGTTATGATTGTCGAGGGGTGTAGAGAAGCGCTGCTTGCGTGACACCGTGGGGACGTGGTTTTGTTTGAGATGCGGCTTTGATTTATCGTGGGAATATTAGAGGCAAATTTTTGCTTCATCCCGTCGGGATATATAGTTTTAATTTTAATTAATCTAACTTTGTGGTTCAGCTTTCTGTAGAACCGTAATGTAATTTCAGAGAACGATATTTAGTGTCACTGTTATTTGCTTACTTCGCAAAGGGGAGTAAGTGAATCTGAGTGTTTTGTGTGATAATTATGATGAATTGCAGCTTTCGACATGGAGCACCTACAAGATTGTCAGTTTAATATTACAGTGACGAATTTAGAATTTCGACATGGAAGGAAGTTAGGCCACAATATATTATAGTTCACTTGTTACCAACCAAAGTTGTAGGTTAGAAGAGAATGGAGTAATTCCCTTCAGTGGAAAATTCCAGTAAAACCAAAATACTTAAAGTCTAGTGGTAACCCAACTAACACTTTGCGACAATTAAGATTTTATTAAAAGATAAGTGATATTTATAAGGAATGTATAAAAAGCTTTAAGTTTTATTGTGGTTTTTCTAGTTTTATAACAAAACCATGGGTATTAAAAGAGCACGCAGACACGCATATAAATACCACTACCAATGTTTGGTAGTAACAGGTCGGAAACAAATAATAACAATTTAGTTCCAGTTTCTTAATATTTTTGGAAGCCAAAACATAAAGTCGTTGCCCTCGTTAAAGAAATCTGCAAGATTTTTAATATTACTTTAAGGCCCACATAACACTATTAAGATTTTAAAGGACAATTGGCGAATTTAGTGAGTCTTTATTGGCTGCCATTTTGATGTTTTTTCTATTTAGCATAAATATCCAAATAAAAAAAAAATAAAATATCGCACAACAAACAAAATTACTCAAAATAGGAGTCATATTTCTTGAAAAACGTACCGTTGGGTTTTAATCGAAAACATTTTTAACAAAATATATTTACATTTTTAATTTTTTTTTTTAAATGTCCCAAATGATGATGCTTTAATTTTGAGGATGCTATACATTTTTTGTGGCACACATAATTAAGTAGTCTCAACTGAATCTCGGGTTTTCTATTATAGGGTATTATTATAATAACCTATTTAGTAAATGGTTTAAACTCAGAAACAAATAAATAATAAAACACAAACTTAAAAAATTATTTGTTTATTCCCATTGCCTAGATACAATATAATGGGTTATTTGAACTTTAGTAACTCTACATTTTTTATATTTTTGTTTTTATCTCACCTGATATGCCTTATTTACTGTAAGGTAAAATTATGTTCTGCACTTTTTATACTTCAAAGTTGGTATTTCTATATAGGGTTTAGTCCACTGCAATTAAATTACCCTGAAACGTAAATTTTTAGTACAGCAGAGAAATCCAGATAACAATGAAGGTTTTGTTTTTTTTTACAAAATTTCACTATGTGCAAAGATGAGAATGATCAGAAGAAGGTATTATTTATTTTATAGGGACAATATTTCTATTTCTTAAACGGCAACAGATAGACAGTTGGTTAAATTAGACAAAAGTTGCGTAATTCTGTGCTTATTAAAATGGTGCCAAGAAACCCTTGATATCTACAGAGAGATTTAAAAGATCGGACAAAAATGAATGAAATTAAAAAAATGACAGTATTCCTTTTCTGTCTGATATTTTGAATCTCCCTATACATATCAAAGGTTTCTTAGCACCATTTTAATGAGCACAAAAGTGGGTAACTTTTGTCTAACCTACTTTCTATCTATTACTGTTAAAAAAATAGCAATACTGACCCTATAAATATATACATTGTTCGGCATTTTTTCCAGATTTGGTATTTTCCTCAAAAACGATGCGTTTTGATGATAAATTTTACTGAAATTTTTTTGAAAAACAAACGATTTTATATCGATTGTCTTTATACATTTTTTGCGAAACTTAATATTTTTGCCGCTGGAGCCTTCAAAAAAACAAATGTATACATTTTTGCGGTTTTTTGCATTTTATATGAAAACCACTCGCTTTGGTGCATTTTGGTGCATTTTTAGTCGCTCAAATAACTAAGGAAAAATTCGGCTAAATATACGAAAAAAGGTAAAAGGTTATTTATTGTTGATAAGCTTTTAAAGCCATTATTTTTGTCGTAAACTGGCTGTATGTATTGTTAGTCATCAGATATCATTATTAGAATTTAATTAATCTTATCAATAGATAGGAGGATGGTGTTTTATCCATAGTACAATACATTGTACGATTGCAGTATGGTTATATTTAAAACTGGCTTGCTACAGATTGTTAGATTCGCCTAAAAATAGACAAAGTCTCGTTGCGAGATTACTTATAACCTTACCTCTAAGCAATTAATTATTAACGATACCAAATTCATCGAATTTGTTTACTTCTTGTTCAAAGTAATGATTTTAATTCAATATTATTGTTTTGTGTTGTATGTCGTTCAGTCTGGTTCCGACTTCCAGGTTATGGAAACTTCACAGTTAGCGACTTAAAATCACGACTCGCTGTACGAGGTGCTTTCGTTTAACTGTAGGTTTGCACCCGCTTATGAAATTTTTCGCGATCGGTTTTGTACCGATTATCGTCGGAAGCAATTTCCAAATGTAGTTATATAGTTATGTAGTTATATTGTATATAGATATGGTTTGAAGGGCAAATAGTCTCTAAGGTATATACTGGCAAATTCATAAGTATGAATTTATGAACCTACTCAGCTTGTCATTTTTCAAAACGGAAGGGAAGACAGCGTGCCAATTTTATTGGTTAGGTGGTGGTTGATAGGTGAAGAAGGCAGACAACTCCAAGTTTTATCAAGGAGTGAAATCTATATTTTCTATAACCATCGAGTTATCCCATTAAAGGGGTTTTTAGATTTTACTCCAGGATTAATTGTGTGAGAACGGGTTTATGATATTTTTGGGGAATTTTAGTGTTTAATTAAAACTCCATGTTTTTTTGACCTAAAGGAATTTATAGACATAAAATTTGTGATCCATCGGCGTTTGAGTGTGTGTAATATTGAAGTGGATTCTTCAAATGTGGTTGCTGTGGGCTGTCTCATTTTTCTTTACACTTAGAAGGCTACCACTTTAACCCTTTACGAAAAAGATAATGTTTTGTATATACATATTTGGTAATATTGTACACCTTTTGATTGTTGATTTATTTTATGTTATGGCTTGGTGTACCAGAATTTTAACTATTTGAGTACATAATACTGTTTATGAGCCATTGTAATTTTTCATTCATCCTAGGTACTTAATAGTTTCTACCTTAGGTACATTTGGAACAATTAATTGTATAGTTTGGGAAACTTGAATCAATTTATATTGACACATTTTGGATTATTTTAAGGGTTCACCCGGAGGGTCTTACACTTCTAGGATCAACGGTTTTAACGTAGACTCAACCGTGGGGACACACAGTACATCGGTTTACTAGAACAATGGTCCGTATAATTTTGGTGCATTGGCTTACTAGTCAGGGCCGGCCCTAGACATTTTGGCCCTCCGGGCAAAACCTTAATTTTGAACCCCCCCGTTTTTTTAAGTAAATCTCATGCGACCATATCAGAAAGTCAAGAAAACATTGAAAAAAAAAATAAAAAAAAACGTTTTCTTAAAAACTCAATCATCAGCTAACAAGATAAGCAATTTAGCACTTAGGGCAAAATAACAAAAATTAAAATGTAGTAATGCTAACTAAACTAATATCCCATATTATAAATATTCAAGCCATGATTTCAAACAATCTATATGAGTTTTAGCATTTTTATGATGTGTTAAAGAGTCCCCTAAATGCTTCCAGTCTTTAAATCCCCGATTGCCAAGAGCGCTCAAGCTAGATGGTATAGCAAAAAGTCGACATGGAAAACAGTACAAAGCGTTTTGAAATACGAAATATACCATCTATTCTTTAAAAATCTTTTCTCCATTTCTAAGCCTTTTCTTGTGTTTTGGTGAGAATCTTCTATGCTGATCATCAAAAGGAAAATCAAAATTATACAAAGGTGCAGCTGGGCCACGTTTAACCAAAAAAAACTCTATCTGCTGCACGCATGATTTCGTGCCATAATCCTGGGTCAAAAGAGATACTTTGGACGGTAGCTTTTTCTAAATGTTTCTCTGAGGTCTGCACAACTTGCGAATTTTGATTTTTGGAACTGCACGGACTGCATCACTACTCGCCAAACTCGTTTGGGAGGTCCATATTCGGAAAGTCAGTATCTAGGTGCTGGGCGTTGTTCAAATGTTGGTCGGTTGTGGGAGCTTTGAAACTACCTTCTTTCAAGAAGTTCTGAAGCGCATCTGACTGTTTTTGAAGCTGTGTTTGCTTGTTTAATCTCCGCTTTTTAAATTCGCTCCCAGAGGGTTTTCTCTTAGCATGGTTTCTGGAATAAATTAATTAAAATAAAAGATAATACTGATATCAAAAAAGCCATAATTTGATTTAAACTCTAATTTTCGAAATCCCCCCTTATGCGTCACTGACCTAAAAAAATGTATTTCATTCAAATCCAGACTCAATTACCTTTCATTTGATACCACACAAGCCATTTTTTGATATAAACTCTAATTTTTGAAATCCCCCCTCGTGTGCCACTGGCTTAACAAATAAAATGCATTTTATTCAACTCCAGACTCAATTACCTTTCATTTGATACCACACAAGCCATTTTTTGATGTAAACTCTAATTTTTGAAATCCCCCCTTGTGCGCCACTGGCTTAAAAATATAAAATAATTTTAAGTCAACTGTAGGTTCAATCAACTTTCATTTGATACCACACAAGCCATTTTTTGATGTAAACTCTAATTTTTGAAATCCCCCTTGTGCGCCACTAGCTTAAAAAAATAAAATGCATTTTATTCAACTCCAAACTCAATTACCTTTCATTTGATACCACACAAGCCATGTTTTGATCTAAACTCTAATTTTTGAAATCTACCCCCCACCCTTTTTTGGGCTTATGTCTGATGGATTTTTTAGTTTTTGAAAATTAAAACAAAAATTAAAACACTTACCTTCACAGAAGCCAAACGCACTGGACAATTTACACAAGCACCTTTTTAAAGCTTTTTTGCACTAACAATTTAAACAAACTATTTTATTTCGCACCAGCTGAAGTCTAGTGGCAAATAATGCATTGTTTTAAGTCTTATATGCAGTTAAAAAGGGCTGTTAGATCTTGTTTCGCTTGGTTTCAAAATTGTTGTTTCCTGTACAGTCGTGTTGTCACGGGCCGAAAAACTTGTCAATTCTTGAAAGGCGGTGGTTGAGTGGTTTTGTCATGTTGAATTGAATTCAACTAGATTTTGCCTTAATGTTTAAATATATTATATTATTTGAATTATGTACTTAGAATAAAAATGATAAATTCCTCCTGCCGCCTCTTAATCTTGTCAACTATCAGTCAAATCTTGCAACGCGTTTTTGAGAAAATTCCCGTGAACCAATTTCAATGAAATTTGGTATACTTACAAGGGTCCGATGACAATGCAATATTATGAAAAATAATATATTGATATGATATCAGAATGATAAAAAAATATTCTTTACTTTTTAGTGCATTTTATAAAAGCCTGTAACCTAATTTTTTTTATGTTTATTTTCATTTTCCATGATTTTGGCGCCCCTAGATCATTGCGCTCCGGGCGGCCGCCCGGATCGCCCTACCCTGGGGCCGGCCCTGTACTAGCCACCTGGCTTACTAGTAGCTGTATATTTATACTTCTTTACACAGAATATTTACTGGGTTTTTCCATTAATAAATTTTGAGTTACTAAATATAACTTCATAATTTAATTAAGCACTTAACGATCTTAGTAGTAGCCAAGTATAATCAATCATTTCAAAATTTTGTTATTTAAGTACTAAGTGTCTCGTCCTGGATATTGACCTTAAATACCTTGAGACCTAAGCATTACGTTCAACATTTCAATTTTTAGATTTCTTAGTTATAAAAAATATAAGTCTCAACTGAAAGGTAAGCAATCTCATAAGATCCATAAGTAAATAACCTCTTCCAATTTGGGAGTTTCAGTAAATAATCTCTGTGTCTAAAGTTCTTATATGTGTTAATTACATTTTCTTTTTATTTTGTTTTGATTTATATTTAATTATAAAATTTCATGGTTTAATATTTTTCTCTTAAATAGTTTGGTCTTAAATATAAGTTAAGCAGGTAACTTTTCCAATTTGGAGGGTGTTAAAGGTTTATTATGTTTTAAAATTTTACGATTGATATTTAGATGTAGGTGCGGATATGCACAAGATTATTTATATTCTTGTTTTGTAAAAGGTAGAAATTAAGATTTCACTCTATTTGCATACCATCTTACGCAAACGTCTTTCGCCTGGTACCAAGCAAACGACCGACCATATCATCTGGCGATGAATTTATTTTCTTTTGGATTCATGCATATTCCATATATGACGTATACATTATTTTAATTTCTTACTATATTTAGCTACGTTAGTTTATTTATCAATTCATTAAAAGCCATAAGGTAAATTATTTACAGGGTTGTTGAACAATTTAAATATTAAATATTGTATGTCTATTTTTTGAGTAAGTTCTTGAACTCAACTTATGACTGCTTTTTTTCTTTTGGCAAACAGATTTGTTTCTTAAATGTAATTTTGTAAAATTGGTAATAATAGTTAAATTGGTATATTTATTATAAAGGAACATGAGTTGAGGTTTGTCTTTTATTTGTTTTTTCATTTACTGGGTTTGTGGGGTAATAGAAACATAGCTTGGCCACTATATAGACCCAGTTGGCGCCCTTGATTTGTCTACTATTTCCGGAATTTCTACCCCTTAGCTGCCGTCTGAGCGACGTCGAAGCCCGAAGGTTGACACCGGAACAACCGAAACTTGTGTAACCATAGTAGACAAAATTTTATTGATAGTTTTTTTTATATTTTAAGTATAATTTTAAGCAATTCCCTTCTGGAAGTTGCTTATAACTTTTGGTAGGTTACAGTTCGTAAACAAAAAAAAAAAAATGAATGTTTAGTTAAATTCCACAATTCATTGTGTTACAACTACATTTTTTAATCAGTTTAACAAAAATTGAATGATGATTTATTAAAAACACGACTCACACTTTCTACGTATGCGCTGTAGCGGCAGAAACAATGAGTTTCCAAAAAAATTGTTTCATAGGTTCTATAGAAATTTTTTCGCTCTACAACTTTGTTTTAATGAAATTTTACACCAAAGTGTGTGGTTTTTATGTTAAATGTGAAAATCCGCAAAATATATACGTATTGTTGTTTTTGTTGGCTCGCTCTAGCGACAAAAATATAAAATTTGTAAAAAAATTATTAAAGACATAACTATAGAAAATCGTTTGTTCTTCAAAAAAAGTCCAGTAAAATTTTTCATAAAAACGCCGAAAGATTCTTCTCAAAATAATTCTGCCCTAAAAGTAGATATTTTAAATGCGATTGATCCGGTAGGCTCCAATATTTAGATTTTCAGAATATTAGAGAAGAGGGATTAGTTATTGGTTGCTCTTCTGAATCTGGAGTTTCCACATTAAAAAATCTTGATGGTTCTAACCTCATGGAAAAATATGAAATCAAGGATGTGGTTGGAATAAAACCAAAAATAAGAGTTGTAGGAATGTCGGCTAAATTAGATAGTGAAAAAATTGAACATTATGTTTTAAATCAAAATAAATCTGTATTTTGTTCTAATTCTATTGAATGTAAAGTTTTAGATATATCTTGCACTAAGAAGAATAGAAAAATTTATCAAGCAACTTTTTAGGTTGATGTTGCATCATATAATAATATCATGACGAATGTTGAAGGTAAGCAATTTATTGGCTTTGATGTTTGCTCTGTTTATGATTGTGTATCTGTTAAGAGGTCTTATAAATGTAATGGTTTTAATCATTTTTCAAAAAATTGTCCCAGTAGTATTATTTATTGTCCAAGGTGTGCAGTAAAACATGCTGTAAAAGAATGTAAGACTTCAGTTGATGAATTAAAATGTATAAATTGTGTAAAGGTGATGGAACGGGATTATCTGGTTCAAATTAATGTAAATCAAGCTGCATTTGTGGTACAGCTCTACACCCGCAAAATAATTAATTTAATACTTCTAATAAAAACTTGACCTGCTATCTGTATTATCAGAATATCCGTAGAATTAGAACTAAAATAAATACCGTTTACTTGTTTTCTCTTCAGTCCGATTTTGTAGCATTGACAGAGACTTGGTTAAACGAATCTTTTCGTAGCTGTGAGATATTTTCCGATAATTATCATGTATATAGAAAGAATAGATCCACTTCTCGAGTTAAATTAAATTACGGTGGGGGTGTTTTGCTAGCTGTCAATAAAAAAATTATTAGTAATGAAATAGATCTAACATTTATTAGCGATATTATTCCAATTATTGATATTCTAGGCACAACGATTACACTAAATTATTACAAAATATTAATACTACTTGTTTACATTCCTCCAAGTCTTAAAGTTATTGATTATGAAGCCTTATTTGATTGTCTCTCCACCTTAAATTTTGTTGATTACGAGAAAGTATTTGTTTTAGGAGACTTTAACGTTCCCCAGTATATTAATATGGCACCTCTCACTGGTCAACTAGTTGAATTAAATGCTTTCATGAATCTTCACGATTTCAAACAATATAATAATATATTTAACATAAACAATCGATTATTAGACAGAGTTTTTTGTAATGAATCATGCACTGTTGAAATGGTATATGATTTGATGGTTCCTGAAGATGTCTCGCATCCTGCTTTGAATATTAATTTTCAAATATCTAATCCTCGTAGTAAACCTAATCCAGTAAATAAAAATTTACAGTATAACTTTCGTAAAGCTAATTATATGATGTTATATCAACTAATAGCTTCATGTGACTGGTCTTTTCTCAATAATGTGAATAAGATTGAAATTGCATGTAAGTTATTTTATGAACAACTACATGGTATGATGGATATATGTATTCCCAAATATGTTCCAACTGCAAGAAAATACCCTGCATGGTTCAACGGACCTATTATTAGAGATATTAAAGAAAAAAGAGAAAGCACGAAAAAAGTTTAGGCGCAATAATTATTTGCCTTCAAAGAATTTAAACGGCTAAGATCCAAAATTTAAAACGACGTAGAGAAAGAACATAAAGACTACGTTAGAATATTACAAGAGCATATAAAAAGAAATAGTGGAAACTTTTGGTCATACGTAAATTCTAAAAGGAAAGATGGTGGAATACCTGAATTTATGACTTATGATGATTTAAATCTTTTAAACATGCAGGATATTGTAAATGGATTTGCTACTTACTTTAAAAATTCCTACAGTAATTCATCAACTTTTGATGTTGACTTTAAGAGTGATTTATCAAATTTTTTACATGTGCATATAGCTGAATAGCTTGATGTGTCGAAGGCAATATTAAAGTTAAAATCTAAATTTACTAAGGGATCAGATAATATACCATCCTTCATGGTTGTTCCCATGCGTTAGCTATTCCTTTAAATAAAATATTTAATTTGTTACTGCATTTCCTAATTCATGGAAGAGGTCAAGAATCTGTCGTGTTTTTAAAAAAGGTAAAAAAAATTGTATCGAGAACTATCGACTCATCACTATTATATGTAATTTTGCCAAAGTTTTTGAAATTTTACTATACGATAATATAATACCACACGTCAAACATCAGATAGTGGAAGAACAATGGTTTTTGTAAGAACAGGTCAACAATAACAAATCTTTTTTCATTTAGACAATACAGTTCTACAATAGTTGATAGCGGCGGTAAACTAGACGTAATATAAACAGATTTTTCTAAGGCTTTCGACAAACTGGATCATTATATATTACTTCAAAAGCTTAGCAAGTTTTGAATGTCCAAGCCTGTCATACATTTTTTCAATCTTACTTGTCAAACAGAAACCAGTTTTTTGAAGGGCGTGGATTTGAGTCTCACGATATCTTAGTAACCTCTGGTGTACCTCATGGCTCGATTCTGGGACCGCTTTTATTTATACTATTCGTAAATGACATCATTAATGACGTTAACGTAAAATATTTAATTTATGCAAACGGTGTCAACATTTTTTGTCAGGTAGATATCTTAAATGATTGTCTTAAATTACAAAGTAATATTAATAAAATACATAATTGGTGTTTAATAAATTCAATTCAAAAAAATGTAATATTGTGTCATATACCAAAAATTTTTTTACAATTCTCTATAACTACTGTTTGGATGGTGTTATATTAAATAGGCCTGATTTTGTTATAGATCTTGGGGTAAAGTTCGATAGAAAACTTATTTTTAAAGAACATCTAAATCACGTGGTAAAAGCATCATTTAGAAATTTGGGATTTATCACTAGGCATGCAGTTGACCTCAATTCTATCGAAACCATGAATATGTTGTACAATGCGTTCGTCAAATCAAAATTAGAATATGCTTCATTAGTATGGAAACCATTTTATGATATTCACATAAGCGCTCTTGAAAATGTTCAAAGACGATATCTAAAATTCTTGACATTTAAGATAGACGGAACAAATCCACCAGTTGGGATAAAGCACACGTTACTTTTAAATAGATTTCAAATGCAAAGCTTAGAATGTAGACGAAAAAATCAGTCGTTAATATTTCTCTATAAACGTATTAACTACCAAATTGATTGTTCCGAGTTATTAGCAAAGAGTACAAAATATAACTATATAAGAGGAGTCACTCGCCCAATTACCGCCTTCTAACGCGATCAGCCGCCAGTCGTCCACAGTCCTTTCTCGATCGGCCGTATACCGGTGTAGTTCAACGCGTCAGGCTCGTTTGCTCCGCTACGTTAGATTCCGCTGTGTATTGGCCGTTACATTCCACTATCATCGCCGCCGCGTCTTACCGCTTAACCCCGGTATAGCCCAATTAGCTCTACATTCTTTGAAAAAACGCCGAATTGTCGGCCCGCATTTGAAGTGCGATTTTCTTTGTAAATGCCGCGAGTGACTTCTCTTTTATAGTTATATTTTGTACTCTTTGGTTATTAGAACAACTTGTATTTAAAGTGCCAAGAATTGAATCTCGAAACAACTTAATGTTTTATCTCCCGCTATCTCGGACAAATTTATTAAAAAACTCGCCGTTGTATTTTATGTGTGAAAACTGCAACAACCTGCAAGGTAGAATTGATTTATTTTCTTGTAAGCTTTCGCAGCTTAAAAAATTGTAAAGGTGTTTCGGTACTATTTGCTTGTGTATAGTCATTAATTAATTTAATTTTTGTCATATTATATAATTTTTGTTATATTGTGTAATTTTTGTTATATTGTGTAATTTATGTTATATTCAAATTATGTCTTATTGTGCAATATGTTATATTTATATTTACTTTTGTAATTACATTTTTTTCCTGCTCTATAACTAGGCATTTAGCCTGTAGAGCAGTGTATTTAATAAATAAATAAATAAAATATGCATTCCACAATTTTCTAAGTAAAACTTCTTTGTTTCCTTCCCTTCCCCAACAACATATTGATTATCACGCTGTAATACCACCTAAAGGACTTGGCGAGGACAATTCTCGTGTCCTTACAACAATTTAGTATATTTAATCCCATTTGTACGAAAAAGGCAATCAAGACCGAAAGAGAAAGGTGATACAAGGGGGCAGTAAGCGGCAAGTGGGCAATAGTGTGGAAAAAGTCCACAGTTTAATATTGATGGTTTCATTCGTTGCTCTAACGACTCGCCATTAGGAAAAAATCCATTTGGGTCTGCAAAAGAAGCGAGAGCAAAAAAACTTTCAAAGTTTCCCCGCGCTGTAGACCAGTCGGCGTAATTCAAATACTACTACTGCGATATATTTAAGAAAGCGCAGGTCACTCGCCCCAAAATAGAAAGAAATTAGAATTGTAATGATCCAGTCGAATTTCACAAAAATAGGGCCCATAGAAAATATATTCGTAGTTCATTCATTTAGTTTAAACCGATATTCAATTAAGTACTGAAATATGCTGTGAATTAGTTTTTCTTGTTTGTATTTTTTCAAAATTATTCATTGATGATATGTTAAAATAAAACTATAAGTAAATGTCTTATGTCTCGTGTCGTATTTATAGTTCATTTTTTTTTTAATTTTTACATTATAAACTTGCTTTATACCTAAAAAGATCAATAAAGTACTAACAGCATAAATAAAAGTTCATTGTTTTATTTCTAACATGTTACGCCTCTTTTTAAGTAGCATTGGTGTCAGAATGGAACACAATTCCTGCGAAGTTCTATCTTTAAGGTCAAGACACACATAACCGCACTGAGAATGATCCGAGAGTCGGCCGTGTCACAACATATCGCACCTCCAGAAGAACAATGACTAAGTGCAGAAATGACGATTTAAGTTTTTTATTTCTAATTAATCGTGCAAATAAGGCAAAAAAGCTATAATATTCATAAAATTTGTTCTAGTTTTAAACAGTGCCATGAGTTACCAACATTTTCCAAAAAATAAGTTGCTACAGTCTATTCAAGTCAAACAACTTCCATTTGCTTCATTGTCCTTATGTGACATATTATACTTTTAATATGTATGCCACAATTTAATACAAAAATACTTTATTATTAAAACCTATTTTTACCAACTCATTGCATCGGGAAGGGAACTTATTGAGTAAATAAGTATCTTAGAAAGATAAATGTACCAAAAGCTTTATTAGTAACATTAATTACAATTTTTACAGCTTATATAATGCTATTGAAAAACGGAACATAGAACTAAGGAATGATATTACTGTGTATTACACTAAGTATACTTTCCCCAGCTAGCACAAAAACATCCCATCTGCAATTTTAGGCTCTTTAAGCTCGCATGCGATGTACTTTTAATGTAACCCTAATATCCATGCAACCTCCGAATGTCCGCAACGGCAAAACTTTTATAGCACATCTCATAGAGTTTATAAAGTGAAGTTCGGAAAACACCACACTAGCACTTTTACGGTACTTACCCCGAAAGTTGCTCTGAAACTTTCTATAGATGTTATAATGTGAATTCATTCTACAGCATTATACAGTGTGTCGACGGATGGACTTTTAATGATAATCATTGTTAGATTTTCCAGCTTCCCCTGAAGTCTTCTGCAGAATATTCTAAATTTTTGTTGAAAAATACCAAATGCATTTTCCAATATTCTTCTTGCACGATTCAAACAGTAGTTGTAAATTTGCTTTTTATTCGTTAAATTTATTCCTGGATACGGTCTCATTAGGTAGGTTTTTAAGGGAAACGCTTCATCGGCAACAATGACCATTGGTGTTCGATATATGTGTTAGGTAAGCATTTTTTAATAGGAATATCAAGTGTGTTGTTGCGTAAAGATCTTTAAAAACATGAATTTGCTAAAATACTTCCATCAGAATATTTCCCATATGCTCCCACATCTACAGTTATAATGGGGTAGGTTTTTGTAGTTCCAGTAGAGACTACCTGATAATTTCGGAGCTTTTATAGTCACATGTTTTCCGTCCAATGCTCCAATGCAGTTTGGAAATTGCCATCGTTCCCAAAATCCATCGGCTAAAGCATTCCATTAGTTTTCTTTTGGCACTGACATTATTTCATCTAATTGAACTTCTACCACTTTTTTACATGTATCCTGTACAATAGCTGAAACGGTTGATTTCCCCAGTCTGTAGCTAAATAGAATAGTTTTAAAAGAGTCCCCAGTAGCAAGAAACCTGAAATAAAACATCGCAATTAAAATAACTTCCCGGATGAGCTAGAGAATTGAAATTTTAAAAATAACTTCGATGACAATGCACAAAAATACAAAAAAGACTAAAAATAACAAATTCTTTTTTAATACACCGCGTTTCAAAATTAACTAAAAAGTAGAAAAATAATTTATAATATTTCAAACGAAAAACTATAGGCACATGCAATAGATAATAGTAAGGAGCATAAAAAGTAGCTGTTGCTGAGAAAACTCACACATTAGTTAATATCATTTACAGTGCAATCAAATTTTTAGTAATTTAGGTAAACCATTCATGCAGCAAATATCTATTGCATTTGCCCTACGTTTTTAAAAATTATAAAACATTTTATACATTTTAGGTCATTTTAAAAACGTGGTATATTTAAAAAGGAATTTTTATTTAAATAATTATTTCACCACTGAAGTTTGAAATGTAAATTTAAAAAAAAATCTTATTTTTTTATTTGCAGGTGGGGTAGAAACTTGCAAAAAAAGTATTTACAGGTGGGATGGAAACTTGCAAAAAAAGTGATCATCTGTCCGTGATTATTTTAGGAGAATTAATCAAAAAAGAAAAACCGCATCGGGACAAACAGCTATAAATCACAAGAAATATAAATTAGAGAACCTTTTAGACTTCCTACTCCCTCACATAACAGAGTGGGAAATAATTTCCAATGTTACTTTTACAGAGGATAATCAAGAAGATGATGATGAAGAAACAGAGTCTGTCATAGCATGGAAACAAGTCGGAGGAGACACAATCAGAAATAGCCAGTGAAAATAAGGAAACAAAATTGGTAGATGATGACGCACAATATTCCGTCTTCCCTCGCTGGTCAGTCTGTTGGTGTGGCTAAAAAGAACACATTTTCCAAAACTCTTAATTCATGAAATATATTTTGTCAGAAAAAAGAGCAGAAAATAAAAGAAAAGAACAGGCAGCCGAAGAGTTACCAAAAAATCCTGTCGATGCATTTTTAATAAGAATAATTGCTTCATCGCTAAAATCACTAAGTCCTATATTGTGCCATGCCGCCAAAGAAGCCATTTTTACATTAGAGCAAGAATATGAGCTCAAGCAGCTCACTGGTAACAAAATAGTATATTACATTACGAGTGTGGAAAATCACTTTTCACACAAGTGATGTACAATATTTTTCCTACGACCACAAAATAATTTCATCAAAAAATGTAAAACCAGATTATTATAATAATTAAAATGTATTTAAAAAAATAATCAACAATAATCGTATTTATTAAATTTTCATAATTTCTAAACAAATAAAAAAAAATAAAAAAAAAATCTGGCACAGCCAGGATTCGATCGCGGTCGTTGGACGGTCTCAAATTGCAAAGTTGATGCTCTAACCAACTGAGCTAACAGGCCTTACGGTAATTGATTGATCTAATCGCTTATGTGTTTAACCAGAATAAAAAGCAAATATATCTTAGTTATTTTAAAATTATTTTAAAAATAATTGTTAAAGATAAATATCTAGGATCTAATTTACAATAATTTAACAATCATATCGATTTTAGTATTAATATGGACATTACATAGATCAAAATAGAAATTATGTGTTTGACATTTTCTGACAGCTACTGCGGAAAGTAGCATATTCTCACTTGGGTGGAAAGTAAATTCTTATTCATACGCGTGTGATATAGGGCACTTTCCATAGGTCTATATAGTGTGATATGTGTCACTTTCCTAAGTGGTCGTAGGAAAATGTAATTATCGACCAAGGACGTGCTGCATAACGCCCAACATTTTCTCCATCAACGCCATCCTCAAGAACCGACTCGAATCCTTACCTATCACCTGTTGAAAATAAAAGATCACTTGTTTATGAGCAGTTAGATAATTATCAACCACCAGCACAATTTATTTCGATACAAACTAATACTTTTGCAGACGATTTTTCCAATGGTAATAACCATTTCTTTTAATTACGGTCATTTTGTTACTATTTTATTAATACATATTTCATAAAAGTAATTTTTTTGTTCCTATCATTATATTTATTTTAACCAAAATATTTTTTATATGAAAAAACTTACCTTAAAGTCACAGCTAAACGTTCTTTTGGTGTAATTAATAACCTACAAAATGTATCCTTTATTAATTTTGGTTTCAATTTCCTTAAAAGCTTATGAAATGTCGATTGCGTCATTCTGAAGTATTCGTAGAATTTTGAGACGTCATCCATCTGTATCTGTAACGTGCAGGTAAGCCTTTGGGTAGGTATTTCAATGTTTAATTATTAAAACAATGTTTATGCTTCCAATAGTATAAATTTTACCTTATTGTTTTTATATTAACCATATCCAATATACTTCTGTATCTCTAACGTGTGGGGGGTGGGTTACTCCCACAGCACTTAGACCTTACTAGGCCCATTGTGCATCCTTCTAAGATGATAGGCACCTCCTAGCTCGTGAGCCAGCCTACAAATTTAATGTAATTGACAACGTCGCCAAGAGGTGCTTCTCTTATATCGGTCGGTGTTAGCCGATACTCGCCGAACACAAATCTTCTAATAAATGAGAGTGTTGAGCAATCGCAAAGATTAGGCTCGATGGTCTCATCTTCTTGTTAGCATCCTCTGTAGAGTGCGGATTCTGACAGCCCCATGATATGGATATGCTTTCGTACTTGGCAATGACCAGTCAGAATGCCAGTGACTAGGCGCAGATTCTGTCTAGTCATAGTCAAGTATTTGTTTGCTGCAGTGTTGTCAGGATAACTTAAGACGTCCCTGGCACCTCTGCAATTTCTTGTTTCATTCCATCTTTCCTTGAATTTTACAAGGAATGTTCTTTAATTAGGTCTGTCACTACCGATTTTGTCAGGCCAATAGAAGGACCTGTTTTCTTGGCTGAATCAGCAAGACGGTTACCTTTCGATGTTGCGTGACCTTTGATCCATCTTAAGGTGAACACATTGTTGATGGATACTTTGGCCAAAGCTTCGTGTCATTCTAGTACTAACCCTGAATAAATTCGTGGTCTGTTCAGGGTGAGTAGTGCTTGTCTGCTATCTGTATAGATAAGGATGTTCCTTTCAGTGATATTGTTTCTGGTGATTTATTTTACTGCTATAAGAATACCCGTTAGCTCTGTTTGAACTACACTGGCACTATTGCTTACAGCCCATTTTATGTTTAGATTAAAGAATCTGGAGTATATTCCACATCCTGAGCCTTGTTTTGTTTTAGAACCGTTGGTGTAGATATGAATGGTACCTGCCACTTACGGCTCTTCTATTTGTTCTGTTATAATTTTATATGGCTTATGGAAGTTATATCTCGGTGAGATGGTGTCCATATGTTCGCTTGAAGAAGTGCGAGCGTATCGAGCGTCTCCTGCCAAAAGCGACGTCTCGCTTTACCAGATTCTACATCAGTTTCTATTTCAACCGTGCGGAGGCGTGTCATTGTCAGAGAAACCTCTTTGAAGTAAATATCAAGGGGAGTGAGACTAAGAATGACTGCCATGGCTCTGGTCGGTTTTCATGGCTCCTGTTATATTGAGACATGCTTTTCTTTGAATGTGTTCTAGTTTACGAATAGCTGTTAATTTTTGGGTTTGGCGGGGGTTTACAGTGATAGAATATAGGTATCAGTACAGATGTATAAAAAAACTTTCAGTATTTTAGAAAGTTTATAATATACCTTTCTTAAACACTGACAGTTTTTTACCTATATCTGTAGCGGGATCTATATTCTGGTACTGTGAACCCTCAAAATTTTGGCCACGAGCCGCCCCTGGTAAAGGCCCCATTTCACTACCTTAAGGTACCTTCGTTTTTACTTCTATTTTTTCGGAATATGTTTCATTGATTTTTATAAGTTGATGTCGATTTTGTAAATATGATGATTTAAAGAAATCACATTGATTTGTCAAAAGTTAAAAAATATTTTAAGAAGAATGTAATTTTATCTACCACATAAAAAGCTTTTTTATGTTAAAAAACATGAATACAGTGACATCGCTAATTCGTATTTATTTATTAATCTCTGAAGAGCTCACAGAAGTATTCTTCGGAGTATGATAAATATATAGAGTATTATCCATTTTGTTTGACGAATTCCAACGTGGAAATACCACTGGCGAAGTTCTTGAAGGTTTATCAATATCTGTAATATTGATGAACGAAATCGTCGCATTATTCTTTAGACACCATTTCTATTTCCAAGAAGTATGTATTAACCCAAGACTAAATGAGATTTATAAAATAAGCTCTCATCCACTGGTCTAAAGTAAAAAAAAATACTGGTGAAGTTCAGCCTAATTATCCTTCCTCCATGGTTCAGCCGCACTTCTCTAAGAGCTGGAAAAGTGTTAAGACGCCTCCGGAGAATAAATAAGTTGTTAGCGACGTTGCCAATTGGGTTATATGATTAATTTCGACGAAATTCCGCTAAAGTAATTTGCTACTTTGCGTCGAGCGATTCAGTTAGCCCCTTAATTGAAGTTTTTTGTTTTAATCGATTCCTTCAAACGATTTAGGATTCTATACGAAATCTTGTCAAACTTATTAACTAATGAAAGGGAAACTTTAAAACAAATTTGATGAATTTCTGAGATTTGAATAAAAACCAGTAATTGAAGACAGTGTTTGAGTAGGTATGAAGAAACATGTTTAGCAGATACACTTTAAGAAAGTACACACCCTTACTTTTGTTACAATGTTTCAAGTTTTCTATAATGTGTATTGATTTTTAAATTTTTTTTTCTGAAAATTCTACAGTAATTTATACCTTTTCAAATTCGCCTGTAACGTCATCCTTCTCTTCAGATAATACTGGGAACTTTATTATATTAGGTGATAAGTTCAGAAGAAAATTCATAATTTTACTGCAGTTCCGAACCTTCCAGCTACATCCCTTATAGTTCAAGCGGCGACCGCCGTAAAAAGGTGGTCATCCAGTACAAGTACAAAAATATATTTGATTACTTTTTGGGTATTGGATGAATAACATATCATCGGTCTGGTATTCTATGACTTGTCCAATTTTTTTTTAAATAAAATTTGTATTTTTTTTTTTGCAAATTAGATCTACATAACTTAAACATAATTTTTTAGTTTTCGATGGCGTTTTGATCAGATGAATATAGAAATTCAAGTCTGGCGTTCTTATTCTTGACGCAACTGTTTGTCAGACCACCCCCAACAAATTTATTACAACAACAAATTTTCTATACAAGGTATAAGAAAAAATCAAACGTCAAAATTTTTATTTTTTATTCCTCTTTCGAATAAAATTGGTCTGGCACGTTCATACTTGACCAAAATTCTGCCAGACCAAGATTAAGCAAGTCTTTCTGTACTGCTTGTAAAGTGCGAGTTGTTTTTGTTTTTGACATAATTGACATCATTCAAATCTTAACCTGTTTAATTCGCCAAAATGTGATGTGCTTGTTTTTAAAAGACATTTACTTAGCTAAATAATTAAATAATTTTTTATTGAATTAGAAAAATGAAATGCTTTATCTGTAATATCACTAATAGCAAGGATAAAGGATTATCGTTTAATGCTGATACATTTCAAAGATGTTGTTTATTTATTGAAATAAGAAAAAAGAATCATTTCAAGTACGGGATTTAATATTAATACCTGAACTTCAAAAATCTGTGGTTGACGGATTTAATACATCTTCACAAAGAGGTAATACAAATAATGAAAAAAATACTAACGTAAGTATATATATTGCCTAAATAATTTTTTCCTACGACCACTTAGGAAAGTGACACATATCACACTATATAGTCATACGCAAAGTGCCCTATATCACGCGTATGAATAAGAATTTACTTTCTACCCGTGTACGAATATGCTACTTTCCGCAGCAGCTGTCACATAACACATCATTTCTATTTTGATCTATGTAATGTCCATAATAATTTTAAAATCGATATAATTGTTAAATTATTGAAATTGCTGTAAATTAGATCCTAGATAATCTTTAATAATTATTAAAATAACTAATGTTTGCTTTTTATTCTGGTTAAACACATAACCGATTAGATCATTCAATTTACGCAAGGCCTGTTAGCTCAGATGGTTAGGGCGTCAAACTTATCAACTTTGCCATTTGAGACCTGGCGAGCGACCGCGTTCAAATCTTGGCGGGGCCAGAATTTTTTTTTCTTCTATTCTAAAATCGATCTGTTTGTTTTTAGTACAGTGATGAGAAAATATTTTTGTATGATTCTGTTGTAAAATATGTTTCAAAAATCAAGAAAAATTCAAAAATTTATTGAATAAAAAAAACTTGCGTTTTACAAGCAGTAGAGAAGGACTTGCTTAATCTTGGTCTGGCAGAATTTTGGTCAAGTACGAACGTGACAGACCAATTTTATTCGAAAAAGGAATAAAAAATAAAAATTTTGATGTTTAATTTTTTCTTATACCTTGTATAGAAAATTTGTTGTTGTAATAAATTTGTTGGGGGTGGTCTGACAAACAGTTGCGTCAAGAATAAGAATGCCAGACTTAAATTTCTATATTCATCTAATCAAAACGGCATCGTAAACTAAAAAATTATGTTTAAGTTATGTAGATCAATTTTACAAAAATAAAAAATAAAATACAAATTTTATTAAAAAAAAAAAAAAAAATTGGACAAGTCATAGACTACCAGACCGATGGTTTGTTATTCATCTAATATCCAAAAAGTAATGAAATATATTTTTGTACTTATACTGGTTGACCACCTTTTTACGGCGGTCGCCGCTTGGACTATGAAATGTATCAGCATTAAACGATAATACTTTATCCTTGCTATTAGTGATATTACAGATAAAGCATTTCATTTTTCTAATTCAATAAAAAATAATTTAATTATTTAGCTAAGTAAATGTCATTTAAAAACAAGCACATCGCATTTTGGCGAATTAAACAGGTTAAGATTTGAATGATGTCAATTATGTCAAAAACAAAAACAACTCGCACTTTACAAGCAGTAGAGAAAGACTTGCTTAATCTTGGTCTGGCAGAATTTTGGTCAAGTATGAACGTGCCAGGCCAATTTTATTCGAAAGAGGAATAAAAAATAAAAATTTTGACGTTTGATTTTTTCATATACCTTGTATAGATAATTTGTTGTAATAAATTTGTTGGGGGTGGTCTGACAAACAGTTGCGTCAAGAATAAGAACGCCAGGCTTGAATTTATTATTATTATTATTATTATTTTTTTTTTTAATTTGGTGTTATCGGCGTCGACTACTACGGCCATTAGCCTCGTGTTCTGTGTAGGCTTTGTTACTGTTTCCCAGCGCCACTTTAGGAACAGCACTGTTAATTAGAACCCAACAGTGAATGGTCGAGTGGGGAATCCTACCTATGCATTAGAATTAATATTTAATTTTTTTAATTAAATAAAAATTCCTGCCACCGGTGGGATTCGATCCTGAGACCTTCCGATCTCAGAGTCATGACTCTAACCACTGAGCCAACCCACCCTATTATTATTATTATTATTATAATTTGATAAGAGCAGGGGCCATAAGACCCATAAGCCCATATTAACTGAATATAAAACAATATTACTAAAAACTAAATCAATAACAGGTACAACCGATGAATAAACAATGAAACAAATGAAATGTTAATTAAAAAATAGAAAATTATCAAGTTCGTTCTTGAAAACATTGACAGATGGAGCATTTACAACATTCTCCGGTAGAGAATTCCAAGTGTGGAATATTCGATTAAATAAAAAATTTTGCCTCGTTTTCGTAAAAAATTGTTCTTTTTTCAGCTTCCATTTATGGCCACGTAGTCGATTTTCACTGTCCACGATGAACATACATTTTAAATTTCCAAAATTATATTTTAAAATACGAAAACAAATTATCATGTCACCCCGCAGACGGCGATTTTCAAACGTTTGTAGTTCAGCCATATGTAGTCTCTCTCCGTAATCAGGTCTCATGCGTCCGAAAAATAGTCTGGTTGATCGGCGCTGAACATTTTCAAGAATATTTTTATCCCGCACTAGTTCCGGACACCACACAGCTCCGCAGTACTCGATAATCGGACGAATGTATAATTTATACAGCCGGATAGAATTTTGAAAAGACACTTTTGCGAATGTTTTCTTTAATAAGTACATTTTCGTGTTCGCCTTTTTTGACACTTGAAGAACGTGCTCAGACCAGCTGAGATTTTCAGTAATTATAACACCTAGATCATTGTAAGATTTAACTTTATTTAACGTATGACCGTTTAGAAAATAATTATGACGAGGATTATTTTTACCAATATGGAGAACTACACTTTTATTTGTATTTAGAGGTAGCATCCAATCTGAGCACCAGTTATAGATGGAGTCAAGGTCATCTTGAAGCTGTTGGAAGTTCAGAGACGGGTCACTAAATATTTTAGTGTCATCTCGTAAAAAATATTGTTGCACTTGATATGGAATTGAAGGTCACTGGCATATATTATAAATAAGAGTGGACCCAGAACTGATCCCTGAGGAACCCCACTCAAGACTGGTCTTTCAAATGAATGCGAATTTCCAACTTTAACACAGTACTTTCTATCAGTTAAGAATGACTCGATCCATTTAAGTAAATCACCACGTATACCAAGGTGTTCTAACTTATGTAGTAATCTTCGTTTCGGCACACGATCAAAAGCTTTCGCAAAATCCAGGTAAATAATGTCTATAGGTTTTTTCCTGTCTAATGAAACTGTCGACTCATTTACACACCAAAGCAAATTGGTCATGGTTGATCGCCCTTTTACAAATCCATGTTGCTGTTTGGGAATGATTTCTTCCGCTAAGAGAAACTGAGAAACGTGCTCTGTTATTATGGATTCCATAACTTTACAGATTATGGGTGTGAGGCTGATTGGGCGGTAGTTATTAGAGTCTAGTTTGTTTCCTTTCTTGAAAATAGGTGTTACAGAAGCTGTTTTCCAGATAGAGGGTAATGTGTGTGTATTAAAAGACAGAGACATTATAATAGATAAAGGAACTGATATGGTATTAGAGCATTGTTTTAAAAATAGAGAAGATATTTGATCTAGACTTGGAGAGGAATTGTTTTTTAATTTTAAAAGGTGACGTTTGACAATTTCAGGAGTAAAATTGAGCCGTTCTAAGGAAGAATGGATTCTTTCGGGTGAGATATCTGGTAACTGATCCTGGGGAGGTTCATTGGTGAAAACTTTTGTGAAGGTATTAGCTAAAAGTTCAGCCGTTTCGAAATTATTTTGGCAGGGACTTCCATCTTCTTTGTTTAGTAAAGGAATGGATACTTTTGATGACAGTGAAGATCTAATATATTTGTATAATTTTTTACAGTTTTGGCTGCATGCTATTGACTCTTCATATTCTTCTCGGGCCTCATTTATTAATTTCTTTAGGTCCTTGGAAAATTTTTTGTGATATTCTAGATCGACAATACTATTTGACCGCTTATATTTACGCCATAATTTACTTTTATGTCTAATCAAGGATATTAGTTCTCCGTTGATCCACGGTTTTAATTTATTTTTATAAAACACCTTCTTTTTAGAGTATTGCATTTTATGAGTAGCAATAAAAATTGCGAACTTATTCCATACTTCTTCCGGATCTCCCGAGTCCCCCAATGTTTCTATCCAGTCGATGGTAGATAAATGACGATTTAAGTTATCGAAATCGATGATTTCATAAGATGAAGTATGATCTTTGTGAGATGGGTTCTCTATGTTAAACTGTATATGACTTATGATAACTGCATGATCCGATATTCCTATCGGAGATTGAATGATAGGGTCAGTTAATAATTGTTTATCATTTACAAATAACAAATCTAGCGTGGAAGGAATATTGTTGACTCGGAATCGTGCTGGATCTGTTATAAGTTGTTGTAAATTAGAGCTTAGAACAAAGTTCAAAAATTTATTTTTTGAATTTACAACATCACTTGGAGTGAGAGTAACTGGCCACGAAATATCTCGGAAATTGAAATCACCAATAATAATGACATTTTCTAGTGAAGACAGATATTCAAGTTTTTCAATAAGGATTGTATCTTCAGCTAGTTGAGAGTGTCCGGGACGATAAATACAGACTAAATGAAGAGTAATAGAGCTAGAATAAATTTTTAAACCTAATAATTCCATATTAGGGACACTAATGTCAAGAGGAGTAACAAAAAAATGTTGTGTAATATCTGATGATAAATAAATACAGACACCTCCACCGCGACGGTCTCTTCGATCGCATCTGTATAGAGAATAATTCAAAATATCATACATAGAATCAGAATCATTTAAAGTTAACCATGTTTCTGTGATAAGAATGATCTTCGGTTTTAAATTTTGTACAGAGCATAATAATTCATTAAATTTAGAGTTGAGGGTTGCAAAGTTCGTATATAAAAATAGCCAGTCGTAAAAACAAAATTTATCGAGATTATTGACGAAATTTCACGATAATTGGGACACCATGTATATATTTTATAGTTAAGTCCTGCTCTCCATTATTTTTCTTTAACTCAAGTTCGGTCCTTAATTCTTTTAGGCATTCAATTTGATTGGGCGTTTCATCATCGATAATAGTTATTTTTTTAGTGGAGGCTTTTTCTAGAAGTTTCTTTTTGTTTCGCAAAATATGCCTTGCGTCATATTCGTTATGCATTATCAGTTTGATCATTCTATATTCATCTGGTCAAAACGCCATCGAAAACTAAAAAATTATGTTTAAGTTATGTAGATCAAATTTGCAAAAAAAAAATAAAATACAAATTTTATTTAAAAAAAAAATTGGACGAGTCTTAGACTTCCAGACCGATGGTTTGTTATTCATCTAATACCCAAAAAGTAATAAAATATATTTTTGTACTTGTACTGGATGACCACCTTTTTACGGCGGTCGCCGCTTGGACTATTATGACACATTTCTTTCCAGCATACCATAGAAAAGACAATGTAGCCACTTCCGCGCATATGGGTGGGCTGGGTGGTTTAAATTATTTTCATATAAGCCTGAAATTTTAAATTTGGTTTCAAAATGTATAAACATACAATTAATATAAAGGATATACCAATTTAAAAACAATACAAGAAATAAATATAAAAATCCAAATAAAGTAAAAAAAATCTGATGTGTCCAACACGTGACTTTTCAAATTAGTTATCACAGGCTATTTCCGGTTATTTTGTACAACCTATTGTAGCACCTCTGTAAATGTTTAGAGGATAAACTAAATATATACATTTTCCACATACATCTAACTCGAAAAATGTTTTTATATATTCATTACCAACGAAAATACTGGAAAATTTAGATTTTACACTTTTCCTCCAATTTTTCCATTTCGATCTTTTTTAGACAAATCATGTATAAAACAAAAATTATAAAGAGCGATATCGCAAACAACTTTTAGTTTTACATTTTTCTTGAAAATCAGAATTTTGCACATTTTGTCAAATTCTAATCAGTTCACTTCAGGCCAGAATAAAGCTTAAATTTACAATTTGATGTTTTTCTCTTTATCAGTGTTGGAGTCTTCAAATTTCTAAATTTACACTTTTCTCAAATATCTCGAATAATTTTAGAGAAATTATGTATGGGACATGAATTATAGACAAACAACTTTTATTTAAATAATTTTCTTAAAAATTTGATTTTTTTTACATTTTGACAAATTTCTCGAATACGGAACATTTTAGGAAAATTTTGTAAAAAATAAACATTATAGAGAATAATACTAGAAGTAATTTTTATTTGAAGAATTTTCTTCTCCAAAAGTAAATAACATATATATTCCATAAAATATAAAAATGACCCTCTACATATCTTCGATATTTATTAATTTTAATTGTCATCTGTTTTAACATAGAATACTGAATGTGTAATAATCTGTAAATTTCAAATCAAATAGCCTTTAACTGCATTTGGTATATAATATCGTTCTCGCAGGAGAACTAACTTTCCTAACTAAAATATTTATTGTATATTACTCAAACTTCAACTTCATTGCAGATACATGAATAATTTAATACTTTAGTGACAAACTTCATGGAGAATTAAAGACTTCGACCATGTTGAAGTCCGTGGTTTATTTATGTCGAAAGAAATATGAGAATTTAAATTAGGTGAAATGATTTGAAATAAAAGGTGATTTTTGTGAGCATTCTTTTAGACAATATAAGTACATTGTGTAGAAGATGTGAATATAAGAGGCTTGGTTGTGAGGGGATATGCAGAGGGAGGGGTCTATCACCTCTACTGTGGAACATGGTCCTCGATACCCTCATCAGCCGTCTCAATAATGACAGTCACTATACAATAGCATATGCAGATGACTTGGTCATTCTGCAAACAGGGAATTTTGAGAACATACTCGGCGAAAGAATGCAAGTATCACAGTGGTGCAAGGACCATTTACTGTCTATCAATCCTAAGAAGACCGAAATGGTGAACATTGCAGGCAAACGATGGGGATGTAACCCAATCATACTGCGATGGATGTATACTGGAATAGTGAGACCAATCATCACTTACGGGACTATAGCCTGGAGTAACAGAACTAGTTTAGCTACTACGAGAGCTAATATCTCAAAAGTACGAAGACTAGCTGGTGGGTGATGGTTGGTGAGGTTTTCCGGGTTTTCCTCACCTGTAAATCAAATGGCATCATCAATCATCTCTAAGTCGCCCCGGAGCGCCACGGCAAATAATAATAATAGCCGTCCCTTTCCCCGCACAAGCTCAGCTTTTGGGGTTAAAATTCACTCGTAAGGGGGTGAATTAGGGAGAGTATTATTATTATTATTATTATTATTATTATTATTATTATTATTATTATTATTATTATTATTATTATTATTATTATTATTATTATTATTATTATTATTATTATTATTATTATTATTATTATTATTATTATTATTATTATTATTATTATTATTATTATTATTATTATTATTATTATTATTATTATTATTATTATTATTATTATTATTATTATTATTATTATTATTATTATTATTATTATTATTATTATTATTATTATTATTATTAGCTTATATTTGCATTACTGGTGCAATGAAAATCTGTCCTACGGCCGCAATGGAGGTGATCTCAAACCTCACCCCTCTACATTTGATGATAGAGAATGTGGCAAAAAGGACACGATATAGAATGACCAGGAACGGAGTAATCAGACGAAAATCTACATGCTTCAGCACTAAAGATACCTGGGACATGCCCCAGGATAAAATGCTAAAGAAGTACAGTTTTGTGAAAAACTTCAAAACCACAGAGCTGGGCTGCAAGAAAGAATGAAACCAAGAATCCATCGCGCTTGCAACCGAAAGACATGCTATTTAGTGGTATACGGGCGGTTCCAAAACCATGGAAGGAACTGGAATAGGAGTGTATGGGCCGAGAACCAAGCACTCCGAAAGCTTGGGAAAATACCTAAGCATCTTCCAGGCGGAAATTCACGCCATCGAGAAGTGTATCCAGTTTAACATCGAGAGAAACTATAATAGAAAAGAGATTATCATCATCAAAGGGCTGACCTCTTACCTAATCAGCTCAAAAATGGTCTGGAGATGCTTATAACAATTGAATGAGCTAGGCGAGAAAAATAGAGTTACTCTCACTTGGGTCCTGGGACATAACGGGGTACAGGGTAACGAGATTGCAGATAGTCTTGCAAAGAAAGGGGCTCAAACACCCTTTGTAGGACCTGAGCCGTTCTGCGGTATCAGCAGTAACATAATATTAGGAGAGATTAAAAAAGAATTGGGCAGTAGAAGAACCGATAATTGGAACAATCTCTTAGGGCTGAGACAGGGCAAGATACTTCTGGGTGAATATAACCAGAAAAGATCGGAAGCTTGCATCTGCCTGAGCAAGAACAGACTACGTATTATAACAGGGATCCTTACCGGGCATTGCCGACTAAAAGGACACCTAAGTAAACTAAAAGTAGTAGAGGATATTGAGTGCAGATTCTGTGAGGAGGAAGACGAACCTCCATTCATATCCTAACTGAATGTGTAGCACTCCAGAATCCAAGGGCACTATATCTAGGAGGATATCAAATAGAAGAGGTAGATTTACCTAAATTGAAGCCACTTCAAATCCTACACTTCCTTGAGAAAATAGGATTGGAGGGGTCGTTATAGGCATTGAGATATTTCCTTGGTGCATTGGCGACAGAAAGGGGCACAATAGATCTTTTAGGTCGCAGTGTATTAACACCCCGTTCCCAACATAACATAGCATACTAATAAAAAACACCCGCTTATCAACGCACAGACGTACGTTATTGCGTTCAACTGAATGAGTACATTTCATATCCATTCTACCTAGTAAGAACACTGCAAACAAATAAATCCATCAATCATAATTCATATTTTGGTCACCCGGCGAATATTATTTTTTAAATTTTATATAAGTGACAATTCTGTCAAACTAATTGTCAGTTTATTTTTTATTAAGATTAAATATATAAAAAAATGAGTAATTTTTGTGTGGAATAGATAAGTAGTAGCATTTCTGTTTTTTCGTCCACATTTACAAATAAAAATAAATTTTAATCAAATTATACGAAACTAATTTAATTACGAGTTATGGTAAATGTGTCGATGGAGGTGAGAACAGTGCATTTGGCATCCATGTGAGAGGCACGGGTTTAAATCTGGACTGGGGACTAATTTAATTTAAACCTTTTTTTTCATATTCGCTGTCCCAGTTCAAAAGTGTAACATCTCCAAAACAACCATTTTGAGATAAACGACTTTAAAGATTTTTATTCACTAATTTGCAAGATTTTTCTTAACTAATTTGCAATTTAATATTAAAATAAATAGAAAAATAAATATTTTGAGATATTATACTGTTGAATTATTGTAAAAGATCTTGCCCTTTTTGCTACGAATACATTCTTATCTCGTACCCTAAGATGTTACAGTTTTGAACTGGGACAGCGATTTATTTTATTCCATAAATTATTAAAAGTAGCAAATTATTATAAATTCGTTATTTTGTCATAATGACCTAAAATAATTTGTACAATTTATAGATTTTTGTTAGTGTCGTAGAAAAAATATACTATACAACCAAAGTGAATTATCCATTTTCACTCTTGTTGCAAGAACTACTAATATTTAATTAGCCTTCAATCGTAGGTCTTTTCGTTTGGCAACTCAATACGCTGCCCTCAGCTCTAGACTTTTTAGTTGTATTAGGTTCTTGTAATTAAAATTTATGATAGTCTTGTAAATATAGATGAATATCTTGTGAAATGCCATTATTTATTGATTATTCTCAAGAATCACTAATTTTTAATTATCTAAATAACTAAAAAATGTACTGACAGTTACGTTGACAGAATTGTAACTTATTTAAAATAAAATAAAAAATGTAGCATGGTCCAAATATGAATTGTGATTTGTGGATTGCATATCCGCGCAGTGTTCCTAGTAGATAGAATGAATATGAAATATATCCGTTCAGTTCAGCGCAATGGCCTACTTTTTGTAGTCTGTGCGTAGAATATCTATGTAGGTATAATAGTAGTTTGTGCAACAAGAGTGGATATGGACAATCCACTCGAGTTATATATTATATTTTTTCTACGTCATACTAACGAAAATCTGAAAAAGAAAAAAATATATTTTAGGATATTAAGACAAAATAACTAATTTTAAAATAATTTAAGAGTTTTACTAATTTATAAAATGGACATGAAAAAACAAAGAATTAATTTAATTAGTCCCCAGCACAGAATCGAACCAGGACTTTTCGCCTGGAAGGCAGACGCTCTGTCCTCACCTCCACCGCCAGTTTTAGTTTTTTAGTTTTAATATTCGTAATTAAATTAGTTTCATATAATTTTATTAAAATTTAATTTAATTTTTCAAAATGTGAACCAAATAAAAATAAAAATGCTATTACTTATCTATTTTACACAAAAATAACTCATTTTATTGTATATTTAATTAAGTTTGACGGAATTGTCACTAACGTAAAATTTTAAAAATAATATGAACTGTGATTGGTGGATTTCATTTTTTTGCAGTGTTCTTACTACCAAGAATGAAATATATTCGTTTAGTTAAAAACAATGGCATACTTTTTCGTTTTGTAGTCTGTGCGTAGATTAGCTAATATCCATCTGTGTGTAGAAAAACAACAATTTTCACATTTTATACCATCAGATAAGTTCATTATATAGACTAGCCGGTAATATTAGATTTTGTGCAACGTTTTTTTAATGTATGCATTAGTGATGCCGCAAGACAAGACGAGACGAGAGAGTGGCCTCTCTCGTCTCGTAGGGTGAGAAAAAACTGTTCTCTCGTCTCGACGAGAAGGCGCTTCTCTCGCTCGAGTGAGCCTTTCTCTCGTCTCGTCTCGTTTCTCTCGTGATAAAACAATATCAAATTTAAATTTAAAAAAGACGAAATATGAAAAAACGGTAAAATTTGTAAGACAAAACAAAGAATTTTTCAAGTAATTTGCGGCATTAGTACCCAAATTTGGCAATAAGAAACACTTATGTCTCTCTGTCTGTCCGTCTGTCAGTCGTTTTACAATTGAAATTTAAAGTAATAAGTGGCCCAGATTAGGCGTTAACTAAAAACGAAAATACTTTGTCTTGTAAGTCAGTTGGGGAGGGGGAAGAGGTTAAATTGGCAGTTAGAATTTTTCTAATGCAATCCTGCGATGTCAAATGATAGCATTTTATACTATGTTTTCGAAATGCAAGAAGATAGAGACATAAAACAAAAACGCTGTAAAATTAGAGAAACATTATGATGTTTTTGTTATAATGAGATGCGCTTTACTTGAGACGTAAAATAGAAGGCGTTGCTATCTTTAAATTTTTTAATGGAAAATAAAGTCATGTAATATCTCATTTGAAAAATATTTGGATAATATTTACGTCCAAGTAATTTTTTTTTGTTTTTACAAAAATTACATTCTTGATAATCCTCGCGTGTCGCAATAATCCTAGAAATGTTAGATAATGTTAAAAGATAATTTTTTAATAAGCTTTTTTTGCTAAGAAGTTATGAATAATTTAATACGTCAAGTGGATTTTAAATCACCTTTGATATTCTTAATTTATTTATTTTAGTAAATACAAGAAGGGTTTCTTTAGTAATAAACAATAATTGTTACTACGAGAGTTATCAAGAATGCAACTTATGCGTAAAGGCCCAGAACTTGTCTGTATAAGTACAAAGTACCAGCTACAAAAAATTGTCATTTGTGCTGTGTTAAATCCCTCTAACAGTAAAAAGTTACTTAAATTTATAAAAGATACTGACATTTAATCTGTACTAGCCAAAATATTAATTATCCATTGTGTACTATTCTAAAAAACACCATTTGTAAGGTATTATACCTCTGGTAATGATCCTTTGAGGTTGAAGCGGTAAATAAGAAAAAGAATTTAACCTACTTTATGAATTTATTTAATGTAATTTCTGTAAAAACATAAAAACCTAAATCTGTTTACATGAACGTAAAAATATAGAAAATATTTTTTAAATGAGGTATCACATGACCCTACTTTCCATTAGAAAATGTAAAGCTAGTAACTCCCTCTATCTTACGTGTCTCAAGTAAAGTGCATCTCGTTATAACAAAAATATAATATCTCTTGAGTTTTACCTCGTTTTTGTTTTGTCATTATCTTTTTTCATTTAGAAGTTGAAGTTGAAATACAATTTTCGTCCTCATTGTATATAATATATTCGTTTGTATTACCTTTTCTTTGACACGCTTAAACATTTTCAACTTATTTTCAAAAGTAACCTCAGAAACGCAGAATGGATTAAATATAACAAATGATTGTATAAATTTTAAATAAATGAAATGAGAAATATTTTTTCTTATAAATCACTATTTATAAAATCCTAATAACACATGTATCATTTGTTATCATTTAATATATATATATATATATATATATATATATATATATATATATATATATATATATATATATATATATATATATATATAGAATAGGTATGTTATAGTTAACTTTTTGACTATCTCGAAATCTAATATGTTAAAATTTTAAGTTACGATAAGCAATTGAAAATTTCAAATAAGCAAAGAAAAAATTGTTCGAGAGAACCCGAAAGAGCTCGAAAGAAACGAGAAATTCTCGTCAAGAGATGACACTCTCTCGTCTCGAATCTGTTTTCGAGAGAAAATGTTTCTCTCGTTTCATTCGAGACGAGACAAGTCGAGACGAGGGACGAGAATCTCTCGTCTCGCGGCATCACTAGTATGCATGTTTTAAATCATGATTATAGGTTTTTAACATTTTCTAGCCAATTATCTAAGAGTCCTTGCATGTAGCGTTGTCACCAAGCAAATTTGAATTTGTATTGAAAATTGATAATTCCGAACTATTAGTAAATGCGTAAAAATCGCGTACGTAACATTCTTTACATTCAAACATTTTTTTAAAACATGCCTTATTCAAATCCAAACATTTATTTGAAACTTGTTTGTGTATCTATAATACAAAATTGATTTATCGAATCATTACGCACTAATGGGACACCTTGTATATTATATGAATATTGTTACGTAATTTATCACTATTCCAAATAGCATTCGTTTAATAATTGTTATATTGAATTTTTTTCGTCCATTTTTACTTTCCTATCTGTATACAGATAAGGAAAGTATAGGAATCATGATTTTTTTCGACCTCCAGTTTTCGACGGATTTTTACTTTTTGGGATCCCCTGAATCCATTTTGACTATTTTCGGGATAATGTCTGTGTGTGTGTGTATGTGTGTGTGTGTATATGTGTATGTGTGTGCGCGCGCACGCGCGCGTGTGTGTGTCTGTATCCACCATAAATCATGAATCGATACAAAGAAAAACACCAAATTTGAACCTTAAGCTTTATTCCAGCGTCCAATGAGCTGATTAGATTTTCGGCAGAGTCAGAACATCAGGGGGGATACTTTATGAGTGGTAATTTTTATATTTTAGGAAATATATCTGTTATTTACGTTTGGAGAAAAATATTCTTTAAATAAAAGTTACTTACAATATCTTTTGTTCTTTACAAAATTTTCCTAAAATGGTCCGTATTCGAGAAATTTGACAAAATGTAAAAGAAAATATTTTTTATAAAAATTGTTCAAATAAAAGTTGTTTGTAATTAAATTCTCTATAATTTTCATTCTATACATAATTTCTTTTCTCTAAAATGAACCGTATTCGAGATATTTGAGAAAATGTGTAAATTTCGAATTTTGAAGAAAACTCAAGAACGGATAAAGGAAAAACATTAAATTTTAAAATTAAGTTTTATTTCGGCTTGACGTGAAATGATTAGATTTTGGACAAAGTCGGAACATCTGGGGGGGGGGGGGGTACTTTATGGAAGGCAGTTTCTATATTTTATGAAATATATCTGTTATTTATGTTTGGAGAAGAAAATTGTTCAACTAAAAGTTACTTCTAATATTATTATTTATAATTTTTGCTTTTTGTCAAATTTTCCTGAAATGGTCCGTATTCGAGTTTGACAAAATGTGCAAAATTCTGATTTTTAAGAAAATTGTTTAACTAAAAGTTGTTTGCGATATCGATCTCTATAATTTTTGTTTTTACATGATTTTTCTAAAATGGACCGTAATGGAAAAATTGGAGGAAAAGTGCTAAATTTAAATTTTTCAGTATTTTCGTTTTCAATGAATATCTATAGAAATATGTTTCGAGTTAGATGAATGTGGAAAATGTATATATTTAGTTTATCCTCTAAACATTTATAGAGGTGCTACAATAGGTTGTACAAAATAACCGGAAAAAGCCTATAATAACTAGATAGGAAAGTCATGTGTTGTACACATCAGATTTTTTTCGTTGTACACTTATCAAGAATTTCACGAAAACATAAAAGCATACGTTCGTTAATTGTTTAAAGTGCATCGATTATTTTGCGACCATTTTAGAGTATGGAAATATTTTAAAAACTTCCGAAGTGTATGTATTTTTTTTCATCCCTATTTACCCAATACTTTCAATTACAAAAAAGTACATGTTTAAAAAATTACCAGAGCTCATGTGCATGCCGCGATTATATGCAAATTAGCTTTTTGTGTTCTATTTTACAACAAAAATAATGCTGTGAAAAAGTATACATTTAATAATTTTCTTTAATACCTCTTCTTTTTTACATGTTTAATTAACAATTTCAGGACGTACTACATGAGAGAATCGTATGCAGATTAATTTCCGCGGTATATTTTTTTCAAATTTTAACAAAAAACGATTTGCTGTTTGGAATTATTCATTTTCAATACATGTTCAAATTTGCTTTGTGACGCCGCTGCATGCTAGCCCTCTTAGATAATTAGCTAGAATATGTTAAAAAACCTATAATAATCATGACTTAAAAGATTACAAAAACGTTGTACAAAATCTGTCATTACCGGCTAGTCTAATAGACTAAGTAGCATATGGACATTTCAAGTATCCAGTAAAGATATTTCAAATATTAAAAGTTCTTTAATTTTTTGCAGATTAGTATAATTGTCTTGAAATGTGAATCTCCAGGACGATATATAAGTCGAAAACTTTAGAGTCAGATTTTAATTGATATTTTTTTATTTCTAACATAGAAAAATTTCTCTCCTTTTCAAATACTTTATTATTAATTTTCCAGAACGATATAAGTAGAAAAGTATGTGAAATGTTAAAATGTTTTTTTAATTTAAAATTGGTTATGTTGTCAAAATATAGCAAATAGTTAGCCCAATTTACTTATGGTTGAATAAATTTATGTGATATTGATTTTTTTTTAATTTCATTATATCTGTGTCCGTTCTATATATTTCGGAAGTCCTGACCTGCCTGGGACGCCAGGTGAGTAAGTACGTGTAAACAGCCCCGTTGCATTATTTACGAGTGTCGAACGGCACATGTAAACGGTCACACAGGTCCATAAACCATGAACATACATTGAGCCCCTTGCCCTTCGCGTGTAGGGCACACGAGGTCTCCGGTCCTATTCCTGCTGTCCCCCCTTTTTACACGTACCCGTCGCCAATGCAAGCGACCGAACGTCAGATGCGGAATCCTGCAAATTGCAAATGCGAACATAAATCTTTAACTGATGTTAGTGATGTGAGCCTGTTAACACTTGTTAGTTAGTAGTTGGTATAAACTAAGATTAAATCGAATTGAATTTAACGTGGATTGAACGTAAAATCTCTTAGTACATGAGATAAAGTTCACACGTATTCTGTGAAATATACAATATTGAGAAAGATCACTTTGGTAAACACCAGGTATATAAATTAATTAAAAATTTTAATAAAATGTTTATGTATTATTATAGCATGGAACATTCAACAGTACTATAGATTACCTGTTTCACTTTAAAGTTTTAGTTAAGCCAATAAAGAAAGAGAACACAGTTTTATATCATGAAGTTTATTGAATTGATAGAAGTTAAAAGAATTAACTTCAATATTATTGTTTTAAAATTATTTTTCACCCTGTATACTATAACACCCTGTACACCCACTTCCCAAAACACGTGTTAACATGGTTTTATAACGTTTTATTAAATATCTCGTAAACAATGTTTGAAATGTAATTAATTGAGGGACAAAATAAAGAATAGACGTGGTATTGTCGACCTCAGTGGCGGCGATATTCTAATTCGCTGACTCTAACAGGGCAGACGTGGTACCGTCGACCCCAGTGGCGGCGATATCCTAATTCGCTGACTCTAACAGAATAATAATTTGAACACATAAAATAACGGTAGCAGATTCATCATAATATTCAGCTGTAATGTTGGTTGCATAATTAGTAGGGTACCATGTTGACAGTGACAAATTCTTGAAGGTAAAAAAAAGGAATTACTAAGGTTATATACTAGTTATCAAATATCGTAAGAAAAACAAACGTAAAATACGCTTTCTTTACTTTTAAAGAAAGGTTGTTTTTTAAATTAACTTGATGAAATAATAATTTTACTGTCCAGGCCATGGGCGAAGTTATGTCATCAGATCTGGGGGGGCTAAAGCCCTAGTCCTAGTCATAATAGTTCTAGAGGTATACCTACTGAAGTTAAGTAAAAAAATTCTGGCGAATCTATGAAAATGGATAAAATATCATATATCGATTCTAAACAAAGTTTTGCAAAATTTCAATATTGTGAATTTGCAGATATCCTTTTATGGTAAAAAACTAAATTTTACGACTTGCACTTGAAAAATAATGAATACTTCAGTTTTGATTTCGACATTAACACCATATAGATTGCAATTTGCTGGGGACTTTTTCGCAGATTTCATTTTTAACATAAACACTATCACATACTAAGTATAAGAAATAAACAAATTTAAAGCTAAAAAGTAAGAAAAACTCGAATTGTAATTGATACAAATTAAAATGTAAACAATGAACTCGTTGCCAAATGATGAACTGATTTTAAAACAAAATTAATAAATGAACTGAAATTAAAAAAAAAAAATTAATATAATAAATCGGTTTTATAAAAAAGTCCTTAAATAAATATAGAGTATGATTACATACATACACAAATTTTGATTCTTAAATAAAAGGTCTTATCCACTTCTTCAAGAGCTAAAATCCGACGACGTAGCGAAATTTTGCTACTTCTGGCAACACTGAACGATATCCTACTTATAGGAACCTTCTACAAATTTCCTCCAGAGGGCGTATCACTTAGCTTGAATCGCGAATAAAGATCCTTCCAATTATATCTTCTCAAGGAAGTGTAGGATTTGGAGTGGCTTCAAGTTATTCAAAATATTTTTATATTTTTTTCCACAAGGGTCCAATGTTATGACAATCATTATAAAATGTAAACAAAGTCATGGCAGATTCTAGGCGGCCGTGACAAAACCGATGTTGACGTCATAAAACCTGCGCACCGCTTCACCTATATTCTTACACCATGGATGTACTTAAAAACTGGTAATTTGAACTTTGTTCCTTATTTGATTTTTATGAAGATCGTGTGTGCATCATTTCCCGCCATCAATATTCCTTCGAACTTTAATTATCCTATATTCTAATTTATAATAAGTTAAATCGAAAGTTAAGGACATTTTTATTTATTTGCGATGATTAATGTTTAAATGTACCTTAAATGGAAAATATCTCATTATTATACTTACTGGTATTTAGCTTGATGATTCCTATAGCAGAGTAGGACTTTTAAAAGTCAGCACTGCTAGGTCGACCTTTAAAATAGTAATAATTAAAGTTTTATTCCATTGAATTTGCGAATATATGTGCTTTAAGGCATCTAGTCCTATAATTTGAATTTTTGCTAATGTTTTAGTTTCTACTTACATGTTGCCAAAATAAAATCTTGTAACAGAGAATCCATTTTTCTTACTATGTTTCTTGGTAGAGGACTATCTATAATCTCCAACCTTATTGCTTACGAACACGATAGTCCAGTGAACGGAGGTTTTATTACTAGTAAAAAAAAATAAGAAGTTAAATTATTAATCCATACTAGAAGGAAAATTATTGTAATTTTTTTTATTCTTTGTTTCGTAATTATTAGTGGCGTCCCAGAACCCTCCCTGAGAAAAAGAGTTAATTATACAATTTCTTGCGATCTTTGAAAATTAGTGGAAATTCAAAGGTGGTATCTCATCTTAAAAATTAAAAATTATTTTTTTTTTAATTCATGAAATTCTCATTTTAAAATACCATCTCAATATGTAGGCATGAGATGAGATGAGATGAAATTTGGTCCATCAAAATTAAATCTTTAAAATTAATTTAACATGAATCTAGTGGCGGCTCTTAACCAAAATTTTGGGGGTTTACAGTGACAGAATATAGATATCAGTACAGATATATGAAAACAACTTTCGGTGTTTTAGAAAGTTTACAATATACCTTTCTAAAACACTGACAGTTTTTTACCTATATCTGTACCTACATCTATATTCTGCTACTGTGAACCCCCAAAATTTTGGTCCCGAGCCGACCTTGCATGAATCAAAAATCGATAGTAAAAGTCTTAAATTCAATAAAGTAAAATGTTTAGTCACCCTGTATATTGAAAAGATTGACAAATTAAAAAATAAATCAGGTATCGATATTTTTCGGTTTAACAGTATTTAATTAAATAACATGCTTTCACTGGTTAATTTTCCTTCGCTTGTCCTTGATATAATTACATTGTAGTTTCCTTAAAACAAAATGCCCCATATTCAGTGCTTCTAATCCAAACCTTTGTATATAATTCCTTTTTTCGTAATTGTCAGCAACGGACTAAATTATATTTTATAGTGAATAGGGAATTAAAAATTAAAAATGCTAAAAGGGGGCATTTTTCTCCAGACCGGGATAAAAATAGTGCAAAAAAGACAGTTATGTAAAATGCAGGAACACATAAAAGGAGTCTAGCTTTAAAGAAAAATCAACAGTTAGGCTGTTTTTATATTTCATCATTAACAATAGATATTGTTTATACAGGGGAAAATGAATGAAATCCCTTATGAATACTCAGCGTGAGAATATCGAAAATAAACTTCTTTATTTTATAAAACAATGCAATTATATATAGAAAGTAAAGATCGTATTATAATAATTCATTTTTGGTTCGTTTACCAATCAATATTTTCCATCCTAAGCATTTAATCGTTAACATCAAAAAGTTATCTTAATGAGTTCCCTCGAAATATCCTATGAATAAAGTCTTAAGTTTGTTTCGATGTCGTATACAACATCGCTCTCGTCGTCATGATTCTTACATTTGAAAAAATCGTGCGATATTTAGGTAATTACCTAGTCTAAGGATTAAACTATAGCGCTATTGTTTGTTAATCTGTCACATGTAACTTTACTCAGAGGTGAAAATATCGACCCTTAAACAAGGATAATTTCTTGACTGTAGTACAATTTTATATGAATAATGGTTTATTTTGTAGGTTGTCCCTTGAAATTATAGAAAAATACCCTATCTATAAATGCCAAAGGTACTGATAAACAGTCTCAGACTGATAATATAGCACTGAGGATTTTATAAACTTACATTACAGTTTTTAAGACGATATAAAATATAAATATTGCACTGGCCTAAATTAATTCAAGAAACTTAATAGTTGTGTCTATGTAAGGTACGTACCTATATCATGAAGACTAAATTAAATATGTATCGATATATAGGGTGTTTTTGTAATATTGCGAAAAAATTCAGAGGCGTGTCCCTTAGACGAAATGAAGCAAAAAAGTTCCTATGAACATATGTATGTCTCTTAGATTTTGAACTACAGGGTGGTGAAGTTATAAGAAAAAAACTTATTTTTTTTCGAATATATAAGTTTAAATTGTGTATCGGAAAATGGCTTTGGATGAATAGAAACTGCGAACCAATTTTCAGAAAAATATCTACAGGGGTATTAAATAATTTTCAACTCTGACATTATAATTCTTTTAGTGTACCTATTTTTTAAGCTACTCTTCACACAGTAGTCTGTGAATAGTATTATAGGATTACTTTGTCTGATGTCACGGCTTTTTTCTGCACGATAAGTCAAAAATAAAAAATTATATCAACTTGAAAATTTAAAGCAAAAACCAAGCTCTTTAAAGGTACAAAGCCTATTGTTTATGAAAAAATTGATTAAAAATGGGGGTTAGGATGGGTTGAAATTAAAAAAAATCCTAAATTAAAAATGAAAAGCGATATCAACATGAAATGTTTAGAAAACTGAAACTCTATAAGAAGAGATAAAGCCTATTGATTTTGAAAAAAAAAATCTGAATAAATAGGGGAGTTAGGGAGGGGTAAAATATAAAAAAATCTTATAAGGAGAAAAGGCCCTTTAATTTAAAAAAAAATTGATTAAAAATGACAATGATAAAAACTGAAAAATGGTAGGTAAAATTTCATGTAATAATATTTTTTACACAAAAATCAATGTCAAGCTTTCTACATTTAAAAATAATCTCAAAATATGAACAAAAGTCAGTTGACTAACTAATAATGTTTATAGTTGGTTTTCAATGCATTAAAAACAAATATTACAATAACTAAAATATTCATTTATTCATTCCAAATAGTTGTAGTGCTTGAAAACAGTACACTTGTACAAGGTTTTGAACTGGACTTACAAAAGATAAAATTATTGGAAAAAGTTAACTCTCATTTTAAATTACCACAAGCCGCCACTGATAAGGAGCAATCTCATACGACTAGTGTACGCCCTCAACATCTGCTGCGTTTGGGGTAGTTGTAAGTATTGAACAGATAAGAAATATCGCAGGTTAGACGCCTTCTTTTAAAACATTTTTTAAATTTGCTAACTCTATTATTGATTTGGAAATTAAATCAATTATTTGACCAATTATTAAATTGTGATAATAAAATAATTTTATTATTCTCATTTACTTTTTAGCCAGTAAGGAGTTATAAAATTAGCTATAAATATAATTAATCGTTTGTTTAATTACTTTTATAATGTTTATATAAATACTTTTTCAGAAAAATCACCTTTTCTTACTCTGAACCAGGGGCGGTTTCTCCATTGGTTCATTTGTGCAGTGAACACCCAGTTAAATTTCATAAAAACACATTATTTTAAAATTACATAAATAACATAAAAATATAAATTTAATTTTAATATTTTTATTTTCATACGTGTTAATCTATATTTTTTGGTACATCATTGCCCTCTGGCTGATCGCGTCTCTGTGGCATAGAATACCTAAGTATACTGTGTCTGTGGCGCATTATGATGAGTGAGCCTAACATGAGTGAGACGATTTGATGAATGCATAAAGTTAAAAAGAGAAAACAACACGCCAAAATATCCTTCAAACGTCAAAAGAACTCATTAATTGGCGCGCCGCTCACAAACTAGGTTTCCAAACCAGTGTTGCCAGTCTAGTACAATTCACAATTGTACTAGATGTAGTACATTTTGCTTGAGGCAGTGTTCATGTGTAAAATATATATATATAAATATATTGTGTTCCTTGTTTGGGTTCGTTATCTATAAAAACCCTCTTTTTTCCTCTTCAATAAATTAGATGTCACTGCAAATAGAATTCGAAAAATCTGGTACATAACAAAAACATATTCTGGCAACATTGTACCAAATCAAACAAACTGTCATTCCGTCTACCTGTGGATCGTTTATATCGTGCGAATTTAGAGATGAGTAGTAATCCGTAAATGTACCTACTTAACACTTACAGATTTGCTAATATCCATGTCTAAATTCCAGTGTGACACCGGCACCACTTGGAACTTTAGAGACGTTGTAACCGAACTTTGATTTTAGTTCAAGGACGACTTACCCAACTCCGACTCAGCTGAGTTCTGTTTATAAATATGAACCTGAATATATTTGTATCCTTGTTTACCGATATATAAAAGAAGAAAGTGAGAATACACTCAGTGAGACACGAGATCTCTTTAAATTATACTTTTTATAGATTTTTGTGTTTCGTGAACCGAATTTTCGTTGTTTTGAGGTTGGCTGTACTGGTCTTAGGTTCTGTGTGAATTTACTAGTGCTTATGTACGATGGAATCGTATTTGGTAAAATTTATAAAAACAAATAGACATAATTTCGAAAATCGAGTGCTTACAAAAAAGAATGGCCCACCTCAATCGGAGATAAACATTGTTCAAGAATGTGCCATAAGAAATAGAAAGTTTAAACATCCTTTTAAGATTGAACAATATAAAAAAACTTCGTGGTTATGCGGGTGTGATAAACAACATGCTTTGTTTTGTTTTCCTTGTTTAGTTTTTGCAAACAATGAAAATACTAAATCAGAAAGGACAAAAACGGGTGTTAGGGAATTATCTCATATTAGGTAAGCATGATTTTGCATTATTTCTATAATTTAAACTTGATGTTTCTTTCTTACACTGTATTAATCGAGGAATTAATATTTTAAATTATAACGAGCCACCACTACCTTTAATTAAAAAAATCTAATTAAATATGGGGGATTTAAGGGGGGTTGAAATTAAAATTAAAAACAAAAAATCAAAAATGAAAAGCGATATCAACATTTTTAGTAAAAATCAAGCCCTATAAGGAGATGAGGTATTAATTGTGAAAACAATCTGGTAGAAAATGGGTAGTTAAGGGAGTATCATTTAGAATGCCTGGCATTATATATCTTTATTCTAGTTTGTATTTGTGTAATAGTATGTATTGTGATGGGACTGATCTCATAAAATAAACATTTAAAACATTTTAGTTTTTATTTTATTTAAAAGTTATTATTTTAAAAGGTATTTAAAAAATATATTTTTTATTTGACATGTGTGACAAAATGTGAAAATGATTAAATTTACAATAAAAACTGAAAAATGGTAGGAAAAGTTTCATATAATATTTTTTACACAAAAATCTACATAACCTTATATATATTTAAAAATAATCTCAAATTATGAAGAAAAGTCAGTTAACTAATAATGTTTATAGGTGGTTTTCAATGAATTAAAAACAAAACAAATATCACACTAACTAAAATTTTCATTTATTAATAGTTAAAGTGCTTGAAAATAGTATGATGTTGATAATAACTACATTTAATACAAACTCAAATAATAATAAAAACAGCGATATTGGCTCTTTTACAAAGTTTTGGGCCGAACTTACAAAAATGATCAAATTATTGGAAAAAGTGAACACCCAATTCAAATTACCACGAGCCGCCACTGCTCTGAACATCTACAATGTATCAAGCGAAGGAAAATTAAAAAATTTAAAGAAGTTTAATTATAATTTTCCGAATCCCCTGTTGTTCCAACCAGAAGTAGGGATCTTTAATGAGCGCAGCATCCATGGACTCGGGACCGATGGCTTAACATCTCCTCTGAAAAGATAGCACACCCCATACTATACCTCGTACTCATTGATATGACGCCTGCCGGCTCTGGTATGTAACTAAGCTGGGCCTGGCTTGACTGCATATATCGATACACAATAAGTGAACCTGCTAAGCCAGGCCGCTTCCCCTTCAAAGTGACTAAATTGCGAAAAATTTTATTGGCGAATTTTTAAAATGACTAGATATAAATGGAAACTTGTCCATGAACTCTTATACATATTATCTGCCTAAATATAAAGTATATTATTAATAATTGTTTTAAATCTTTAATAACAAAAGTCCTTCTACATATCGCTCTAAGTCCGCCTCTGAGTAGAAAACTCAAAAAAGAAAAGAAATACAACCTGGAAAACCAATAAAAATACTAGAGACGTTATTTTCAGAGACAGAAGAGTCAAAATTCACAAACTTTTGCCGCTTTGCATTCACACTCACGTTTTTAGCTAGTTTATTATTAAATAAAGCTGCCAAAGGATGAAGTCGACTCCTTGAATCATTCTGGAAAACGAAAATTCAGGATTTGGAGATTTTCTCATAATCGAACACTGGTGGATGTATTGCTATTGGCAAGAAGACTTTTTCAGAAGCGTACCTAATAATGTTTATATTTCTATTAACAATAATAAAAGTAATACTGCTGGTCGGGGGTGGGTTGGCTCAGTGGTTAGAGTCATGACTCTGAGATCGGAAGGTCTCAGGATCGAATCCCACCGGTGGCAGGAATTTTTATTTAATTAAAAAATTAAATATTAATTCTAATGCATAGGTAGGATTCCCCACTCGACCATTCACTGTTGGGTTCTAATTAACAGTGCTGTTCCTAAAGTGGCGCTGGGAAACAGTAACAAAGCCTACACAGAACACGAGGCTAATGGCCGTAGTAGTCGACGCCGATGACACCAAATTAAAAAAAAAAAAAAAAAAAAAAAAAAAATACTGCCGGTCATGTAAGTAAACATTGACAGATATTTAGACTGTGAATAATTTGAAGTTCATGTCATTTAGACTGATGCTGATGAAATAATTTCTGTTCGTTAAAACGTCAAGAAGAAAAAAGAGTGTGGAAAGCTTTTACTTTCCACACCCAATGAATTCCTATCATCTAAATCCTCCCTTTTTCTCGATAGTAATGAAGCACTTTTGCCCTGAGGACTTAATTCCTTTTGGACATTGTCTATGGAATATAAGCAATATAATACCTTTATGCAGCTATGTTTTGTCGTCTAAGTATATAAAATACATTCTATCTATACTGATTTCTCAAAAGCATTCGATAGAGTTAACCATGAATAATAATTGTTGATTGCCAAGTTGACCTCATAATATGGTATCACTGGTATCACTGGTATTCTTTTTAAATTGGCTAGGTAGTTTTTAAATTCGTAGGTATCAGTGCATAAAAATTGGAATCGGAATATTATATGATATTCCTCAAGAATCCCATTGCGGTCTACTTCTTTTTAATCTATTTGTGAATGCCATATTGTATAAAAATAGTCTCGGTTCCTACTATTTGCCGATGATCTAAAAATTGTAGAAAATATATCTGATATTTTCGAATTTGCTCGCCGATATCAACAAGGTATGGTGTAATATAACTTGATTTTAAGTAAATGTTTCTATATTAAGCTTAACAGATGCCATACCATTATAGACTATTTTTGTTGCATCAATTCATTGCATCTTGTATTGGCAATTCAAATAAAGGACATTGGCATAATATTTGATGAAAAAAACTTACTTTTTAGAACACATAACAAGGAAATTAATAAAAGCCAGAAAGTTGTTAGTTTATATACAAAGACTCCCAATAATTTCTTTTAAAATTTTCTACTGCATTCTTGTTCGTTCTTATATAGATAAAATGCAGCTGTTGTTTAGAACCCTTATTATTACACTTACATTAATAGACTTGCAACAGTTCAACACAACTTTTTGAGATGCTCAGCAAATAAATTAGGTGTTCATGTAAATAACTACAATATGCTGACCTATATTCTAAATTAGAAATCACAAATTTGCAAAACAGGAGAACTCAATTAGGTATTTTATAGTCCATTAACATGATTGGTTAGGAGTACTAACAGTATAGAGATATCCTTCATTCAAAAGAAATATTACAAACCACTTTCATACTTGAGATTACTGTTACTGTTTTTATGTCTATCGATGCCTTCTGTCTGGTCTTCACATAAGTAAGTTTAAAATCTTTTTATGGAGGAGTTGATGGTGGCTTTTTATGGTGTTTTTTTTTTTATGAAATTTTTGATAAAAACTGATGTAAATACTGTTTTTCCTTTAACTAACTTATTAAATCTTCCGACGAACGACTCATTGGATATCTTAAAAAGTCAATACAGTTGCAGTATTTTTTTGAATTAGAATCACATAGATAACACACGGCACTGCTCTCAGAGTATATGGTGTGCAGCTATTGTTCGTTTACCCTTCGTAGCGTGAAAAGGCTGAAGAATGGAGTGTTTCGTTCGTAAATTTTGAGGTAAATGGGCCCAGGTTAGGGGGAATGTGTAAATCGGACGAATATTTTTCGTAGAATTGGAATAAAAATGAAAATTATGTTGTTTGCTACCACGGAATGGATGTATTATCGGAATAAAAAGGTAGGGAACAAAAACTTCTTGTTAGAGAGCAGATATTTTTACTATGACTCTTCATGATAAAGCTAAACTCTCTTTTGTTGGGACCATTTCTCTTTTTCTCAAAAATAGATGTATATCTACTGTCTAAATATTAATGGCATACTTAAATCTATATAAAAATATCAACATTATTTACTCGGTTATATTATGTTATGTTGGGTATGGGGTATAATTGCACTACGACCAAAAATATCTATTGTAGCCCCTTCTGCAACTAATGCATCGAGAAAATAATCTCGATGTCTATAACGACCCTTCCAATCCTATCTTCTTAAGGAAGTGTAGGATTTGGAGTGGCTTCAAGATAGGTAGATCGACATCTTCTATTTGGTATGCCCCTAAGTATATTGCCCTGGTATTCTGGAGTACTACACATTCAGTAAGAATGTGAAAGGAGGTTTAATCGTAATTCTCACAGAATCAGCAATCAGTAGCTTCTACTACTCTCAGTTTATTAAGGTTTCCTTAAAGTCGGCAATGCCGGTAAGGATCCCTGTTACAGTGCGTGGCCTGTTCTTGCTCAGGCTGATACAGGCTTCCAAAATTTTCTGGTTATATTCACCCAGAAGTATTTTAGCTTATTTTAACCCCAAGAGATTATTCCAATTATTGGTTCTTCTACTGCCCAATTCTCCCAATATTGTGTTAGTGCTGATACCGCAGAACGGCTCAGGTCTCACAAAGGATGTTTGAGCTTTTTTCTTTGCGAAACTATCTGTAATCTCGTTTCTCTTTAACCAGTTATGTCCCAGAACCCAAGTAAGAGTAACTGTATTTTCTTCGCCTAGCTTATTCAGTTTTTCTAGGCATCTCTAGACCATTTTTGAGCTGATTACGTATGAGCTCAGAGCTTTGATGGCTGCTTGGCTATCGGATATGATGATAATCTCTTGTCTACGATAGTTTCTCTCGATATTGAACTGGATACACTTCTCAATGGCGTGAATTTCTGCGTGGGAGATGTTTGGGTATGCACCCAAACTTTTAAAGTGCCTGGTTTTAGGCCCATACTTTCCTGTTTCAGTTATTTCTATCCATATACCACTAAATGGCATGTATTTCGGTTGCAAGCATGACGGATTCTTGGCTCCATTTTTTGCAACCCAGTTCTGTGATTTTAAAGTTTTTTTTTAAAACTATACTTCTTTCTCATTTCATCCTGGTTCATATCCCAATATCTTCAGTCATCAAGCTAATATACTTTAGTCAGATTATTCCGTTCCTGATCATTCTATATCTTCATCAAAAGGTGTGGTTCGTACGGTGAACTATAACTCAGTCATGATCAACAATAGATCCATCTGAATCGCAGTGGAATGCGATGAGATCATTTCACTCATTTTCAACCTAACTTAACCATACATGGTTCCTATTTACCACGTTCTCTATCATTAAATGTAGAGGGGTAAGGTTTAAAATTACCTCCATTGCGAACGTAGGATAGGTTCTCATTGCACCGCTGGTCTTTGTACTTTAGCTCTACTAGTAAAATTGGTCTTACTATTTTTGTATACATCCATCGCAGCATGTTCGGGTTACATCCCCATCTTTTAGCTGCAATTTTTCTGCATACCATTAGGGCTTTTGCAGCTTTATATACTACTTCATTCTCATGTATGTTTCATAGAAGTTTGTTGTCCAGGGTTAGGCCCAGATATTTATTTGACTTCTTTTTCCATTCTCTATTTATCCTGTTTAATTTGAAAGCTTTAAAATTAAGATTTCTTTTTCTTGAAAAGTTCCTTCTGTTGGCATCGTATTTTGGTGTATTCTACTCCTCTATGGACTATACCATACAGGATATTTACAAACGTGCCTCAACCCCTCAACAGGGTATGCCGAGTTCAGTCACTCTTCATAGAAGTTCGTCTACGGCTAGGCTCCACATTACTGGGGCTAGAACTCATCCTTATGGACATCCTCTGGTTGTGCAGCTGAAGATGATGTCCCTATCTGTCTTTGCAGTTCTCGTAGAGAGTAGCGAAGCCACTTATCTGAGTGCGGTGCTTGCTACGCCTCTATATGCGAATGGTCTTTTAACAGATTCGTGTGACGTGTTGTCAAATGCTTCTTCTATGTCTAAGAAGGCACATACGACTGTTTCTTTGTTTGTCAGTGCCTCCTGAATTTTATCACTCAGCTGTACCAGGGCAGTTTCTGTAGATCTTCCTGCTCAGTACGCATGCTGGCTATGGTCGAGTGGCACCATCTCCAGGATTTCTGTTCTGATGTAATTATCAACAGCCTTCTCCATTGTTTTTAATACAAAGGATGTGAGGCTGATTGCTCGGAAGTATTAGGATCCTTTTTCGCCACTTTTGGAATAAACGTGATTCTGACCCTTGTCCATGATTCTGGTAAATATCCCAGTTTCAGACTACACCGGGATATCCGGAATATATGCGCGAGTAATTCCTACTGTGCCCGCTGAAGCCGGGCAGGAAATATTCCATCCACGATTCAAAAGTGTTCACAGCCCACTTTAACCGATTGCCTGCTGCAAATGTGTTTGACCACTGCAATGGCCTCTTTCGTGCCCCTTATTAAAAAAAGGTGTGCTTTCGAAAGGAGCAATATAATAATAATAATAATTTATTAAGTTTAGTTCGAGTTAAACTTTTCTATGGTAAAAATATAAATTTTGAAAATAGGTGACTTTGAGTTTGTTGAATCAAAGCGGGGTGCTTCAGTTATGTTATGCAAAGGCTCTAAATTAAATAAAGATAGGTCAAATAAAGATCTAACGACAGGGTGGCGATTTCCTCAAGAAAATGTAATGAAAGTTTAACAACGAACGAAAAAATAAAATTTATTGCTGAAAGAGACCATACTTGTGTTGTTGAGTGTACAGAGAACGAAGTGCCATGCCGGACTTGATTTTGTAATAGAATTGCCTAGTTTTTCTTTAAAAAAGTCATCTTTATACAGAATGCGACAAAAAAGTCTTGGGGTAATAAAATTCTAAAGCCGATCTGAGATTGTTTTGCCCGAAATCTTGATTAAGAATTTTTTTACTCTTTCACGACGGATCTGATCACATAATATTGGAAATTTAGAGTACGCAGTTAACGCAAGATAGTGACGAATTTTTTGCAGACAAAACTTTTAAATCTTGTTGCAAACAGTTTACTTAATTAAATAGCAGACACGCTGATAAAGATAGTAATTCCACTGCAACAAGTATTGTTCCAGTAGTGTACGCACTTCTTCCAGACAAAACAGTTAATACATATACAAGATTATTTTCTTCGATAAAGTGTCACTTTCCCAATTGAACGCCAAAGTAATTTAAGACCGACTTTGAAGTTGCTGCAAAACAGGCCATAAGAAACATTTTTCTATTTACCATCTTAACTGGGTGTAACTTTCATTTTAATCAGTGCATATAGAGAAAAGTGCAAGAATGTGGGTTAACAAAAGAATATAAAGAAAAGGAGAATGTCCGAAGTCATATTTGTTTATGCGTACCTTTGGCACATATTTATTAAACAAAATTCACCGAATTGTAAAAAAAATTAATTCAATGAATATTTTGTAACCCAGTAGATAAAGGATGACAATATAGGAAACTAGTACATGTTAGCAGGTAAACAAATTTTTGTGTGATTACTCATTGTAATATAATGAACAGAAAAACGGCAGAAAAGAGCGGGGGTGCGGAGAAACGTTTGAGTTAGCAAAGTACCACCGACACCTCCCCAGGCAGAACGAGGTGAGTCGCCTTGAATGTCGAGTGTGGCTATAGGCGGTTGATTCTCACGCATTGTGTTCTATCGATAAAATCATTTGGTAACTGAATAATTATTTGACTTGATAATTAATAAAATCTAAGATCAGAAGTAGGATTTACTCACTAAAAGTACCACGGAAGTACCTGGGGGTGAACTATTCCTGTGAGTATTTCCAAGATTAGGAATTCGTTAAATTTATCAGCTGATTGATTGTTAAGATCGTTATTGTCAAATATTAATTATCCAAACAGAACTTTATATTGCACTCAAAAAACGCTGTATTACATATATGAAGCTAGATGTAAGATTAGGACAAATTCAAGAAAACTACTTACATAATAAAAAGAAGTTTAGAAAGAAAAGATTACACTGGTAAGCTTAAGTTAAATTTTGTTAGTCCACATTAATGTAAATATTACTAATTTTTTTTTCAAATTGACGAAACGTAAAGCCAATAAACTTTTAACTATACCAGTAGTTTTTCACCTATTATATCAATTTAAAATTATATATTAAATTGACGAAGCCTAAAGCGAATATACTTTTAACCATACCAGTAGTTTATGCATCTATCAAAAATTACTGCCAGTCCTAAGTTTGGAAAAAGTGGGAAGGAAAATTGCTACATTATCTTCGAATTTTCGTTAAAAGCTGTTGTTTTAATATTATGATAAAAATAGCACGCACCATCCAACTTATGTCAGGCGAAACGATACTTCAATTTGAGCCGTCAGGCGAATCGGGAAATTTTAATTGGTTAGGCGAAATGGGAACAGGCAAATTGGGCACAAATCCATTTAAACCTATAATATTTCTTAATCTATATAATTTCCAATACACCCAACATAATTAGTAGATGTAAATTAACTTATATTACATAGAGTATTAAAAAATGTAACCTCAGAATTACATTTTCTACCCAATCAAAAATCTGATGTGTCCAACACATGAATTTCCTATCTAGTTATTAAAGGCTTTTTTCGGTTATTTTGTACAACCTATTGTAGCACCTCTGTAAATATTTAGAGGTAAGCTTAATATATACATTTTCTACATACATCTTACTCGAAACACTTTACTATATACACTCATTGCCAACGAAAATGTTGAAAAATTTAAATTTTATACTTTTCCTCCAATTTTTCCATTACGGTCTATTTTAGAGAAATCATATAAAAAACAAAAATTATAGAGGTCGATATCGCATAACAATTTTCTTAAAAATCAGAATTTTTTACATTTTGGATCATTTTAGGAAAATTTTGTATAGAACAAAAATTGTAGAGAATAATATTAGAAGTAACTTTTATTTAAAGAATTTTTCTCCAAACGTAAAAACAGATATATTTCATAAAATATAAAAATGTCTCCCTATAAAGTACCCCCAGATATTCCGACTCTGCCCAAAATTCAATCAGTTCACCTCAGGCCGGAATAAAGCTTAAGTTTAAAATTGAATGTGTTCTTTATCCGTTTTTGAGTTTTCTTTAAAATTCTAAATTTACACTTTTTCTCAAATATCTCGAATACGGTTCATTTTAGAGAAATTATGTATGGAACAAAAATTATAGAAAATTATTTCACAAATAAATTTCATAACGCACGCACGCACGCACGCACGCACGCACGCACGCACGCACGCACGCACGCACGCACGCACGCACGCACGCACGCACGCACGCACGCACGCACGCACGCACGCACGCACGCACGCACGCACGCACGCACGCACGCACGCACGCACGCACGCACGCACGCACGCACGCACGCACGCACGCACGCACGCACGCACGCACGCACGCACGCACGCACGCACGCACGCACGCACGCACGCACGCACGCACGCACGCACGCACGCACGCACGCACGCACGCACGCACGCACGCACGCACGCACGCACGCACGCACGCACGCACGCACGCACGCACGCACGCACGCACGCACGCACGCACGCACGCACGCACGCACGCACGCACGCACGCACGCACGCACGCACGCACGCACGCACGCACGCACGCACGCACGCACGCACGCACGCACGCACGCACGCACGCACGCACGCACGCACGCACGCACGCACGCACGCACGCACGCACGCACGCACGCACGCACGCACGCACGCACGCACGCACGCACGCACGCACGCACGCACGCACGCACGCACGCACGCACGCACGCACGCACGCACGCACGCACGCACGCACGCACGCACGCACGCACGCACGCACGCACGCACGCACGCACGCACGCACGCACGCACGCACGCACGCACGCACGCACGCACGCACGCACGCACGCACGCACGCACGCACGCACGCACGCACGCACGCACGCACGCACGCACGCACGCACGCACGCACGCACGCACGCACGCACGCACGCACGCACGCACGCACGCACGCACGCACGCACGCACGCACGCACGCACGCACGCACGCACGCACGCACGCACGCACGCACGCACGCACGCACGCACGCACGCACGCACGCACGCACGCACGCACGCACGCACGCACGCACGCACGCACGCACGCACGCACGCATGCTCGCAAAAATCACAAAATGGATTCAGGGGACCCCAAAACGTAAAAATCCGTCGAAAACTCGGGGTCGAAGAAAATCATGATTCCTATAATTTCCATATCTGTATACAGTAAAAATTTTTCTTGATATTTAATAATTAATAATAAAATTGGTGCAAATAAAAATTGAGCATTCACTATATTTGCTTTGTAATATGATAGCCCATCGATTTTCATTAAGTTTACCTAGTCGTGAGTGACAATAAAAAGTCCCACCTAGCTATTCTTTTCGAGAATTTTTCAATAAAAATACGCAATGTTATCATCTGGCGGATCTCGGAGTAGAATATAAATATTTTTATTAGCCCGGAATTGGATTCGTACTTGCGAAAATACTGTTTACCTCTCGCCCCAACTCTAACATCAACATGTTATTTCTTTCTTTTTTCTCAGTCAGTTGTATGCCAGTAGAGGGATATTTTCAAAGTGCCCAGTTTTATTTTTCTTAAGACTGTTTTCGCGGTTCACTATTTTAGCTTTGTCCATGTATCTTAAATATTTATCATCCGTATAATTTCTTTAGTTGCTGAAGTATTTAAAAGAAACACCCTAATAATCTCCAGTCTTTTAATTTGTTTGTTACACCCTAGTTTTTTAAATAAAAATTAAAAATGAATATTAAATTTTTGCTAAAATCAAAAACTAATTGAGTTGTGTGGTAAACCATTTTCCAATAATATTTTTATTTCGAACTCCTGAAAATATTTCTTTCTTTATTATATACCTGGAAAGAACGGTGGCTTGGATTAGCAAATATAAAGTGATTCGGCCAGGGTCTAACTCGCTCTTTTGATTTTAAAAATTTAGTATAATATATTTTTTATTATTTTTTACGTGTTGTGTAACTATGAAAAATAAATCGTGCAGTTACTAGCAAAAGGTTAGACTATTTTAACACGCTTATTTATTATACATTTTACTAAAGAAAAATAAATATAATTTGATTGATATGCGAATATGATTTTTATTAATTAATTATATCGGAATTCATGAATATTTTGAGAAATGTCGAGTCGAAAACAATGGACAATTTTCAAAATATTCCTAAGAACAGATTATATTAATTTTTAATTTATTGGAAACATTATAAAAGTAACCTTTATTATTTTGCTAATTTCAGATCCTAATGTACTAACTAACACCTCACAATGTCTTTTCGACAATACTCAGCTTATAATAAGTTGATAAGTAAAAGTATTTTTGAAGCAGCTTGGGAGGTCAAGGAACAAGCAGGACTGAAATAATTGCAATTAGAAAAAGATAGTGGAGAAGTAGATGAACAAGGAAATGGTCTAATTGCAGTGATTGTTGACGGTCATGGTCTAAGCCAGCCATACTCAACCTTTTTTTCCTTCGGGCCACATACGTATGTTTGCTATGTTACAGGGGCCGCAATATTTTTGGATGATTACCCTTTATTTAGGCCATCGTTTTACATTAGTAAGTGGGAAAACCTCTAATAAATAAAACACAAAACATAAATATATTCCGTCGGATTACTGCAAAAACAAGATAACTTACATTTTTGGAGTTTCGAGAAAACGCTGTTCAAAGGTTTAAAATTGAATAAAAAATTAGTAAAAGCTTCAGACTGCAGACATTAACAACTCTCCTTACCACACATTTGGAAATCATTCAAACTGTGCAAAATATAAATAAAATAAATTTAAATGTAGTTAATCATTTATTTAAAAAATAATTCCACTAGATGAAGAAAGAAAACTTTCGAATCCCTTGTCGAAGTAATAAATAAAAATATTCTCTGCAAAGAAATTACTATCAACACAATAGTTACAATATAACGACAAATTGGGGTAGAGAAAAAGGTAGGCGTCCCATTAGACTGAATGGAGAAAGATAGAATTATTACACGTACAATTGTCTTTACATAAACAAAGAGAGGGTTGCGTATAGAGATATTCTATGAAATGGATGAGGTACCTCTGAACTTCGACGGAACGGAAAGCGGTCACTGCAACATGAAAATTGAACTCATTTTTCACGAGATGTATATCTTTTGTCACACCATTTGGCAATTAAATCGATGATGTTCCTTTCTTTTTAAACCACTATAATCCATAACATAATTTTTATATACAGTGCTCCTTTTATTTTATAGTTTACATAATCAAATCTGTGATTTTAATTAGTCAACTTTTACCACATCTTTTCACAAATTTTATTGATGTGTATAAGTATAAACATATAATTTTACTACTTTTGTTATTTTTACTGCACACCATGTTATTTGTAGCAACTTTACGACACATTTTTGTACATGTCTGATGAGTCGCTTTACTTGAAATTTTGTTTTATTATCCTTTGGTAAAAATGGATAATCTTTCTTTAAATAAAATATGATTTCCTCAAATGCTATGTTCTACGTTAATTAATTGGTTTTCCAAAATTGGTTGTAATTATATTCGAACTTATACTGGCTCATAAAATATTACAGGTTCTCCTTCCTGGTTTTTGCTTGGTCTTCTCCCGCCGTCTTTTGTTTTCATCTAAATTGAAGATCTCCGTAGGCGTTGCGTCGATTTTCGACTGTCAATACTCCACTAGCGTTTATAGATAAAACACTTATAGATAAGAGAGATCCTTTTGACAAATGAACATATCAAATAATATAAAAACGACGAACTATCCTAAGTACAAAATTGAATTTATTTTCCATATTTCATTGTTTATTCTGGAACAATAATGTTAATAAAATGTATTGAAATATATTGCTAGAGACTTTTTTTTTTATTTATGGATGGATGGCATCAGACATGCAAGTCTATTTACTACAGAAAGTTTAAACTTGATAATTTTCATATTATATCTAATATCTATTTTAGTAATTTGAGTAAACTTAATAATATCGTCAAAAATTATCTTATCTGATTGACTAAAAGTGAAGAAAAATTGAGTGGAAGTGGGAGTGAAAGTTTATTTAAATCTTGATATAATACAATGGTATATTCAGAATTTTTATTACAATCTAAAAATAAATGATTGATACAGCGTTTATATTGCAATATGGACAAAAGGGATAATCCAATATTCCAATTTTACATAAATGTGCAGGGAATCGGCCGTAATTGAGCTTCAAACGAGTAATTATAGATGACTGATATTAATTATAGTTCCATGAACTGATGTAAGGAATATTCTTAGGGAGATTTGGATGTATACTATAATAGTGTGATGTCTTCGCATGCTCAGTGTATTTAATTTCCCATTTGTTTCTGACATATTTTTTATAAATGTTATTAATATTGTTACGCTGGTTTTTGGTATCACAATTTATTTCAACTGAACTTTACAATAACTATAATTCAACTTTGACAATAACTTTACAACTGATAACATTCACGTATAACGTCTATCATATCATAAAACTAAAACTCTGACGTCAGGTCGTCGACTTATATAGCTTGTTGACCTTCTCGAACCTTCTAGAAATGTCATCTAGAATGTTCTTGACGTGTAATGACATTTCTGGACATTTCTCGAATATTCTGTCTTCTTTTACTTGTACTTTTACTTATGACGACCGCAGCACACTATAGAGCGATGAGTAACATTCCACTTTTTCTTCTATCTGTACGTTTCCTGCGTAACAATATCTATAAAACTACAAAATAATGTAATTTGTTTTAAACTACATGCTTCTTTAGCAGCCCTATCTACATGTTCATTTCCTGTAATGCCACAATGTCCTTTAACCCAAATCAAGGAAACTTTAATGCTACACTGTTTAAGGTCAAATAAAATTTTCTTAATGGATAATATTACCGCATTTTTGTTTTGACTTATGGAAGGGCTGCAGAACTGATTGGGAGTCAGACACTATAACTATATTCTGAAATGAATTTGCTTTGCACCAATCTAAGGCTTTTAGAATCGCAACTGCTTCAGCTGTGAATATAGAACAGAAGCAGGGCAATTTAAATGATTCTATATAATTAAGTGTCTGAAATAAAAAATGCACAGCCAGTACCTAAACCATTTTTTGATCCATCTGTATAAATAGTAGTTAAAATATCTCCCAAATTACTGAGTACGAATTTTCGCATAGTTTTCGCAAGGCTTGCAATATCTGAATATTTCGGAATAATAATGGTTGGTTTAGATATCAGAATTTTGAATTCAATTTCATATATGGGTAATTTCTGAAATTGTTCAATTTGGCTATTATATGGACTAGTATCAATAAAAGCATTTGCAAGAGGGGGAGAGTTCTTCTTTTCCCAGTATAAATTCGTTAAGTTCTCTACAGCTAAAGTTGAAATTTTGGTAATCATAAAATTACTAAAAGACCTATACTTAATAACTTGTTTGTTTGCTAAAAATTCTCTTCGAATGCACAGAGGCGGATCCTGTTTCTCAGCAAGAATTGCATGATTAGGTGATGATGCCATAGCCCCTAAACATATTTTTAAGGCTTTAAATTGAATACGATCTACAGATAACAAATTTGATTTACACGTCGATCCATAAAGAGTACATCCATAATCCAGTATAGAACGAATATAAGATTTATAAAATGTGATGGCGATGTTTGGGTCTGCACCCCATTTAGAAAACGTATTAAAGTATTTCCATGATTTTTGATAATTGATAACCAGAGCTGGACAGAGAACCGCGTTAAAGTACTCATGAATACTTCACAATTAGTACCTTTACAAAGTACTCATAAGTACTTGAGTATGAGTACTTATAAGAATAATACTCAAAAGAAATTAGTACTTTTGTAAATTCTAGAGAGCGCTCGTGAAAAAATCAAGTTACGAGTATGAGTACCTAATCTATATTAAATAATTATAGTTAGTCACCCAAGTTTAGAAAAAATTAATTATGATAATTAGTAATAACAAATAAATAAACGAGAGCATCACTTATCTAGTGCTAACACTTACCATTAACGTAAACGCCTAACTTTTCATTTTAATGTTAAAGTAAAGTAATAAAGGTATTAGGTAGGGGCAGATATACAAATAGAGAAAAGAACAGTGAAATATTTTAAAACATATGTTGCCATTATTCCGTCATTTGACATATTCTTAGAACAGAAGTAAAAGTTGGAAATGCTTTTGCCAGTTCTCCCACTTTATACACATAAATTGACAGATTGGCACCGGATCTCACCGAAGTGGACGCGATACATTGGCGTACAAAATTATTTTATAGATTTTAATAACAATTTCGAGTAAATAGTTTAATAAATTGTGAATAGCTGTTGAAATTTTGTAAAATTATAATTTGAATATTATAATACATGTTTAATAATTATTTATAATCCATAAATACATGCGATTGTCCGGTTCCGCCGATAACAATTTAAAATTACTTATTCTATGAAACGACACTGGCAGGTAAACATTACTGTGAAATTCTCGGAGCCGCCCGACGTGGTTTGACGTTTACCCCCTCTCTACCTACCAAAAGACTTTTCAACTTTTACTTTCTCTATATCTTTTCCTTCCTGTATCGTTGGCGTCGATGAGTTATTCGGAATTGTCTTAAGGTTGTGGACGCCGGTGGTAGTGGGATTTTGAAAATTAATGAAATTGTCGATATATTTTGAGAAGATTGACGGACGGTTTCAGAATTTTCAGTTAGGAAATAAAAAAAAAAAAATCAGAAAATGTATATTGAAGTTAAGATAGATACTAAAATTAAAATCGTAAAGATAAAATAAAGAAAAAAAAGAAAGACGAGACGAGACGAGACGAGACGAGACGAGACGAGACGAGACGAGACGAGACGAGACGAGACGAGACGAGACGAGACGAGACGAGACGAGACGAGACGAGACGAGACGAGACGAGACGAGACGAGACGAGACGAGACGAGACGAGACGAGACGAGACGAGACGAGACGAGACGAGACGAGACGAGACGAGACGAGACGAGACGAGACGAGACGAGACGAGACGAGACGAGACGAGACGAGACGAGACGAGACGAGACGAGACGAGACGAGACGAGACGAGACGAGACGAGACGAGACGAGACGAGACGAGACGAGACGAGACGAGACGAGACGAGACGAGACGAGACGAGACGAGACGAGACGAGACGAGACGAGACGAGACGAGACGAGACGAGACGAGACGAGACGAGACGAGACGAGACGAGACGAGACGAGACGAGACGAGACGAGACGAGACGAGACGAGACGAGACGAGACGAGACGAGACGAGACGAGACGAGACGAGACGAGACGAGACGAGACGAGACGAGACGAGACGAGACGAGACGAGACGAGACGAGACGAGACGAGACGAGACGAGACGAGACGAGACGAGACGAGACGAGACGAGACGAGACGAGACGAGACGAGACGAGACGAGACGAGACGAGACGAGACGAGACGAGACGAGACGAGACGAGACGAGACGAGACGAGACGAGACGAGACGAGACGAGACGAGACGAGACGAGACGAGACGAGACGAGACGAGACGAGACGAGACGAGACGAGACGAGACGAGACGAGACGAGACGAGACGAGACGAGACGAGACGAGACGAGACGAGACGAGACGAGACGAGACGAGACGAGACGAGACGAGACGAGACGAGACGAGACGAGACGAGACGAGACGAGACGAGACGAGACGAGACGAGACGAGACGAGACGAGACGAGACGAGACGAGACGAGACGAGACGAGACGAGACGAGACGAGACGAGACGAGACGAGACGAGACGAGACGAGACGAGACGAGACGAGACGAGACGAGACGAGACGAGACGAGACGAGACGAGACGAGACGAGACGAGACGAGACGAGACGAGACGAGACGAGACGAGACGAGACGAGACGAGACGAGACGAGACGAGACGAGACGAGACGAGACGAGACGAGACGAGACGAGACGAGACGAGACGAGACGAGACGAGACGAGACGAGACGAGACGAGACGAGACGAGACGAGACGAGACGAGACGAGACGAGACGAGACGAGACGAGACGAGACGAGACGAGACGAGACGAGACGAGACGAGACGAGACGAGACGAGACGAGACGAGACGAGACGAGACGAGACGAACTTATACTTGTTTACATCGACAACCATATTGTTTGTTATTGTATTTTTTATCGTTCGGGTTTCGGCTATCGAGTCGACTCGAGCGGTAATAAGATTTGTTTTGTTATCCAAAGCCAGATTTACAATGTACAAATGATTTAATAAATTCATGTTTTTTATTATAGATAAATAAATGTGGAACTATTACTTTTGGCATGCTACTAACACATTTTTATTGAGATATTTTTTAATTATTCACTTTACTTTCTATTTTAAATATAATTGTATTATTGTAAAATAGACGTACGAAAGTTTCGATGCACAGTAAACTTGTTGATAAAATGCGCATATGCTATAAGCCCTTCTAGTAATTACTTTTTGTAAATATAATACCTACTTTTGCAGGGTTCCTTCACTTCAATCAAAACTGATCATTAGAGCATGTTTAGAATATACCAATGCATTTGCTATCTTTTTGTTAAAAAAATAGTAATTTTAAGAGGAAACCGAACCTCTCGCGTAAGCAAAAATGTTTTATGGATTTCCTAATATCAAATTGTATTTATATGCGTGCCAGTGGAAATACTTCGTGCTATTATATGTCTTGATAATTTTAAGAGCTTTAAATTTGTGTAACGATAAGGCAGCTCTCTACAGAGACGTTTAAGAAAAAAATCTGATGTGTCCAACACATGACTTTCCTATCTATCTAGCTATTATAAGCTTTTTCCGGTTATGTTATACAACCTATTGCAGCACCTCTATAAATGTTTAGAGAATAAACTAAATATATACATTTTCCACATACATTTACCTCGAAACATTTTTCTATAGATATTCATTGAAAACGAAAATACTGAAAAATTTAAATTTAGCACATTTCCTACAATTTTTCCATTACAGTCCATTTTAGAAAAATTATGTATAAACGAAAATTATAGAGATCGATATCGCAAACAACTTTTAGTTCAACAATTTTCATAAAAATCAGAATTTTGCACATTTTGTGAAATTTCTCGAATACGGACCATTTCGAAAAATTTTAACACAAGGCAAAAATTATAGATAATAATATTAGAAGTAACTTTTATTTAAACAGTTTTCTTCTCCAAACATAAATAACAGATATATTCTATAAAATATAAAAACGGCCTCTCATAAAGTACCCCCCAGATGTTCCGACTTTGTCCAAAATCTAATCATTTCACGTCAGGCCGAA